>JAJIBD010031157.1:0-32213 GCA_021461705.1 Cryptotis parvus | reverse complement strand
CGAGAGCATAGGGCAAGGCCTGAACAAAGAGCAGGTTCCCAAGTCTCCCTGACAAGCAACAACATCTCCCTCCCCAAGGCTCTCGAAAGCTTTTGAAACATCTCCATTTGTTTGTCTAAATAAGGATTTTAGCTTTATTGTTGAAACAAAAGTTGTTCATGATAATTTGTTACAGACATTCACTATTCCAACACCAATCCCATCACCATTGCAGCTTCCCAGCACAATTAGTTCCAATTTTCCCAAATACCCCTGGAAGCCTGGCCCTATAGAAGAACCCTCAGTAATTTATTTTATATTGTTTGCTATAAATAATTTGCTAAAAATGGTCAATAAATGTTTTCTTAGAAGAGAGTCAGTGAAGTTGTTCAATCTCACCATGGAGCCATTAAACCCTTGTATATGAAAGGATCAGCACTGCATGTTTATATTTTGTTAAGAGATTGGTTGCCTTCTACTTTACAATCCCTTCAATGTGAGGTATTTCTCGGTTTATCGTCATTGTAGAGTTTGAATGTCACCCGACTGCAAAGGAGGCCATGTGCTCCAGGAAGGAATTTTTAGCTTTTGGTTTCTGGGCTACCCCAGGCAGTGCTTAAGGGCTACTCCCGGCTAAGTGTTCAGGGGAGGGCTCATGGCGGTGCTCAGGAGACCAAGTGATGCTGGGGTGCCAGGCCTCCCACATCAAAGCATGTGCTCATCTTCCCAGGTTTGCTCTGGAAGTATGGCTGCAGGCTTCATTATCGAGGCATTACGAATTCACGCCTAGTGCACTGGCAGTGGCAACTGATTCAACTTCCAGCCTCTCCCACCTAAGGATCCCGTGGTTGGCCCTCCTGGCTCCCTCTTCTCCCCCCACTTTTAGAGACTCCCCAAGAAGTGATTTTGACATAACAAGACTCACCTTACCCTTTCAACAGTTTGGAAAGGCTGGTGAGCAGGCTCTGACTGAGGTAATGTGTCAAGACACGAACAATATGGGTGAAGAGACAAAAAATATAAGACTGAAGGCTCACTATTCTGCTCAGAGAAGAAGCCTGTCATCTTCCTTGGGCATGTATCTCACTTATTATCTCGATGTTTCTTTGCTTGCCTGTTTCCACTCTGGAGAAGCCTTTGTTCTCTTCTTCTCTCTCTCTCTCCCTCTCTCTGTCTCTCTTACTACCTCTCCCTCTCATCTTTCCTTTAATAATAGTTTAGTGAAACACAAGACCTCCCAACATTGACTCAATACTGCTCCTCTCCATGCATCTCTGAGAAAAAGGCAAAAGGATTTTGCAATCTGAAGAGAAGATAGTTTGTGTTCTCTCTTGAACACAGTTCCTCCCTTCTCTCTCATATCTTGATAAATAAGTTTCAATAAAAGCTATCTTGCTTCACAAAAAATTGTGTGTGTATATGGAATACTATGCGGCTGTCAGAAAGGATGAAATTATGAAATTTACCTGCAAATGGATGGACATAGAGTCTATCATGCTGAGTGAAATTAGTCAGAAGGAAAAGGACAGATATAGAATGACTGCATTCATTAATAGGATATAAATAGATACCAGTGTTTTAATAAATATGGGAAATGGTAATGGCAGATTAAAACTCACCACTGAATATACACAAAGAGACTTAAGTGATAAACTCTAAATATCTGCAGGGCTAGCCACAATGTGTAAAATAAGAGGGAGAGAGATGCAGAGACAGAGAGAGAGAGAGAGAGAGAGAAAGAGAGGAAACTGGGGTACCTGCTATTAAGGCGGCCTGGGGGATGGGAGGGGAGGGGGTGCATTGGTGGTGGAAATGGGGCACTGGTGGAGGGATGGGTGCTGGAATACTGTATTACCAAGAACCAATTATGAACACCTTTGTAATTGTATGTTTCACGGTGGTATAATAAAAAAAAAAATTGTGTGTGTGTGTATATATATATATATATTATGTGTGTGTGTGTGTGTGTGTGTGTGTGTGAGAGAGAGAGAGAGAGAGAGAGAGAGAGAGAGAGAGTATGTGTGTGCGTGTGTAATGCAGCTCCTACTCTGTTTACCTGAAGGTACATGTGTACTTCCTGTAAGTTCCCACACTGCACTTACCTGGTCCTGCCTCTTCTCCATCTTGTCTCCTCTTCATCCCTGGCCCCTCAGCTAGCCTCCCTCTGAGTGAGCCACAGCCCCACCTTCTGAAGAGGCTCATCCCATGTCTGCGCGACTGAAGGAAACAGTCCACACTCTAGCCTCTCAGGGGAACATTTGGGGAAACCAGCCATCTGCGACCAGCCAGTCTTAGACCTCCGGGTGCACCCACACACATCACGAGGCCGTCCCAAAGTGGAGGGCGGGGAGGGCCAGGAGGAAGGCAGTGCCTCTGGCCATATGCAGCCCCAGAGGGAATTTCAGTAACACTCACACCTCCCTCTTCGCTGTGTCCTGCCCTGAGTCCTCGGGGAGGTGGCGCTACGAGGGCGAAGCTACGAGCTGTCTCCTTCCGGGCAGCCTTTTCTCAGTTTCTCTAGAGGCGCCTGAGGGGGAGGCTCATAGAGCTTTTCCAGAAATGGTGAGAAAGAGAGCGAGGCAGTCTAGGGAATTCATCTCTCATGGGCCTCCGTTTGGAAGCCTGAGAGAAACAGACGTCTCTCTGTGTGAGGACAAAATGCTAGCCTGGCCACCTAGTACCAGCGCCCTCAGTGCAGATGGAAGAGATGGGTGGGGCCTGGAGGGGAATCCTGGTGGGGTAAGGGTGCCATGGGCCTTCTGCTCCAGACATGATTCCTTGAGCCACCTCCCAAGGCATAAGGTGTGGCTCACTGGTGTGAGTTTGGAGTCTTAATACCGGCATGTGCCCCAACACAGGAACATGTACCCAAATGTAAGAGCAAAACCTCAACACTGAGGCATGTACTCCAAACCTTGAGCATGTATTTCAACACCAGAGCACATATCCTAACACTGGGACATGTGTCCTAACACGAGCATGTACCCCAACGTAAGAGCATGAACCTCAACACCAAGGCATGTATCCCAATTCTGGGGCACGTATTCCAACACCAGAGCACATACCCTAACACTGGGACACATGTCCTAATACTGGAGCAAGTACCCTAACACTAAGGTATGTACCCCATCACTGGAGCATGCCCACCAGGTCTTGGAATGACACTATTTGCAGGGTGTATCAGCCCACTCTATTATGCCTAGTGGGCATCACCTGAGTCTGCAATGCTGGAAGCTGGGGAGTGAACGAGGGCAGCTACAGGCTGGGTGTGGAGGGGAGGGAACTCTGTACCCCACAATCCACACCCATGTATGAGGACCTTTGTCAATTCTGGAAATCAAATCTAGCTTTCTAGGTCACCACGAGGGTTCATTTGTCAAAAAAAGGAGGAGAAAGAGAATGTATTTTTATCCGGCATTTTGTGACTTGATTTATAGCTGGAAAAATATTTAGACAGATGCCACATGAGCCCTGACACTTGGGGGCAGGAGACAGAGGAGGGAGCAGTCTCTCTGGAACATCAGGGGCTCGAGACAGGAAGAGAAACCTGGGCTGTGAGTCCCTGTGTGGCTCTCTCCTAGGGAGGGCCCTGCTTCTTGGGGTGCTGGGAGCCCCCGGTCTAGGTTTTAGAGCTAATCTGAAGGGGCTGAGTCGTTCCCCTCATTGGCCATGATTCGGACCTGCTTCTGGTGGCTGTTTTCAGCTGGAGCCCTGGGGGAGGCTCTTCCTGCCTCCTTTCACATGTGCATGGCCTCTGTGGTTCCCACAGAACAGCACCCTGGAGCCCCTCAGCCCGGCTTCCTCCTCCAGTAGCCAGTGCCAGAGGGCGGACCTTCTGGAGCCTCCACTGTGTTTCATGTTTGTCCTCTCCACACCCTGTCCACCTCGGGACAGCTGGAATGTTCTCTCATTCCTGGACAGAGGACAGAGGAATTAAAAAAAAAGCTCTCAAGACTGTCAGGGGGAATGCAAGGAACCCAGGGCAGATCAGGCTCCTGTTGGCCACTCACTGCAGCCTGCATGGGAGCAGTGAGCCGGGACCTGGGCAGGGGGCCCTGATCTAGGGGAAACAGGACAAAGAGGAGGCTCTGGGGAGGCCAGAGCAGCAAGGTGCAGCCCACAAGGTCCTTTCTTTCTTTAAGGGCAAGTGGGACAGCAGACAGCAGCGGTGGGGAGTGGCATTCCAGGTGCCTGAGGGGGACAAGGGTCAGGCTGCTGTCCCCACATGACACGGCACTGGGGTCTTGAAGACAGAGCTGGCTCGGTGGTGCTGCTGCCCATGAGATAAATCTGCAGAGGTGGGTTTGACCAACCAACCTCACCTTCCTGGTCGGCTCAACAAAGACACCCCCCCACCCCGCATCTCGGAGACACTTTTCTAGTTCGCCCTGCTCCCATCTGGCCCGTTCTCAGAAGGCAGATAAGACGCCATCTGCCACCTACGTGGTTACTTCCTGTCTCGACGTATCCCTTTGAAGTGCCAGCTTTGCCTTTAAATGTAGTGTTTGGTCTCACCACAAGGGCACAATAAAGAACAAAAGGCAGTGGTTTGGCCAAAGCGGCTCTCCGGGTGTGGCGCTGGGGTGGTGCCATGCTGACAAAGTGTCCTTGTTCAGACCCAGGTCCCCCATGTCCCTGTAACAGCTGTGAAGCACAACCCTGGACTCATCTTTGACCCTTTCTCACCACTTTCATCAGCCTGGACCCTCTAAAAACCTCAAGAGCGAAATGATTACCGTTGATGTTCACCCCTGGGAGAAAAAAGCTAAAGCATTCAGTCAGTTTGGTTGTTTTCTGGGGCGGGTCCCTGGTAACATGCATCACTGAACACCCACGTGGAGCACTTGCCCTGGGCTGGGAGAAATTCAACCTGTTACTGCCTCTGCGCTCGCTCTCAACATCAGCAAGCACATCACCAGATGGGAAACATTGACCTTCACAACAGAAAACTCATCCTGGGGTACAAGGCTTCTGACCTCCATGCAGATCTCTTCTGAGTCTTAAGAGAAAGCTTTGAGACTTGTTGGTAAACTCCAGGGCAGTTTTAGACTTACAGGAGCGCTGCAGGTGGAACTTATCCCTTGAAACATGGATTTTATCCATTCTAGAGATATTTACCAGTTCCTGCCCATGACTCACTGTTTCCTAAAGGCTGGAAGTTTGTATCATAAGAGAATAAATGCAAAGACCAAGCAGGGTAGAGTATGTGGGGGCAATGGGGGAGGCAAGAGGAACTGGGTGTAAGGCAGGAGGAATAGGAGCACTGCTTCCCAATTCCAATCTACAAGATAGCCTATTTACAAGAAGAGGCCTGAAAGGAGGGTGGGAGGCAGAGGGAATGGTAACCACAGAGAAGATGTATCAGCAGAGGGAATGGAGACCACAGAGAAGCAAGTGCAGAGGGCGAATGTGGCTTGCCAGGGGTGAGGTGGGCTGAGATAGGTAGTGATGAGAACATGCAGGACACGAGGAACATGCAGCTCCTCGTCTCTGCATGAGCTGGGAAACCTAGGGAGGACTCTAATGAATTGAGATTTCTAAGCCTGCTTTGTTAAGCACAGCTGACAGAGGATAGAGAATCAAATCACGAGGCCACAGAAAACTTGGGCAATAGTCCAGGAGAGAGAGACGCTGGTGGGCTGGACGTGGGCAGAGCACTCCAAGAGGCTGAGAAGGGGCCAGATTTCTAGAGGTTGCTGGAAAGAGATGGAAGGTGATTTCCAGAGTGTATACAAAGGAGGCATGAATGCAAACTAAAGAAGCATGGTGTGCTTTGGCAGGAAGCATCAGTAGCATGGAGTTATGTGGTAGTCTAATGGGAAAAATTTAGGGGGAACAGGTTTTATTGGGGAGGGTCACTAAAGTTTATTTGTGGAACTGCTGAGAAGACAGGTGATTTGTTTATTTGGTTTTGTGCCATACCCAGCAGCCTTCAGGGCTTACTGTGCTCAGGATCACTCCTGACCATGCTGGGGATCAAACATGGGTCAAGGTGCATGCGAGGAAAGGGCCCCCTCCCTGCTGATCTCTCTCTCTCGCTAGCCCCTCTCTCACCCCCGAGATTTTTCTATAGTGATAGGTCTGCAGTTCTGAATGGTCAAGTTCAATTGAAACCACAGGAAAGGGTCAGGAGACAACACCTGGACAACATTTTATAGAGTGATTTTGTTACATGTTGTTCAAAGTTCATAAAATACAGGAGCTTAAGCTACAGAACGAGACTTCCCAGTCTCAAAATAGTCCCAAATGATTACTGAAGACCAACACACAAGTCAGACGAGACACTATTCAAATGCCATCAGCAATCACAGACATATTTTTAGAAGATTCAGATTTCTTCCCCCCCCTCCCACCACCCCAACATTCTTGTGGTATTGTTACAATATTACTGGAAAGTTATGACAAACATAAAAATCACACAAGGCTCCTTCTTTGAAATTTGCAGACACAAACCACTTTTGGTCACAAAAGTTGTGTCTGCTTGCAGTCAGTCCAGCTGTGGCTTGTTCCTAGGCAGACAGGACTGAAATGCCCGTAGTGACTTGTTGCAGGACTCTAAGGGCCGCTCTGCCTGGATTGCTCCCGCAAATCACTCAGATAAGGGGGTAGTCTAAATGTGGCAGTTTATTCGACCATGTATGCGTTAGCTGGTATAAATATTCTCCCATGCTATCACAATCATCGCGGACTAGCTAGATCTTACCAGCATATTAGCCTGGCCACGTAGGACACCTAATTAGACCAGGAGAAATGCTGTTTGCTTCCAAACAAACAAGCATGGCTCCCGATAAAAATATAAAGCTACAATGAAGTAGAGGAGACTTGTGAAGGCTTGGAGAAATATTTAACGGCATTGGTGTTGATCTTTGGGCAGTGACATGCCATCTCAGAAACCCCTTCTTACATTTCAAGGCATTCCGGCTCAAAACTTAGCACAGTAAAGGCCCTAGGTGAGATGCAGGGAGGTATTACCTAGGGCATTGACCCTCCCTGCTTTCCATAACAATGGGAGGGGAAGGTCTGAGTTGGGCGGGGTGTATAAACTAGCCTTTCCCGCTCTCCCTGTCTTCTTCCCTGGGGATCTCGCCTTGTGAGCGTTTATTCCTTGAGTTTTTACCGTGGTGGTCGCCATCTTGGCCTACACGTGGCTGGGGTTCTAGCCTGGAATCCCAAGCCGGGCCTTTTTGCTGATTTGTATGCCTGAACCTGTAATAAGTAAAGTCTTTAAACCGACGGATTCCTGAGTGTTCATCCATTCCTGCCGGCTTCAGAGGTAGAAGGGAACTGCTTCCCGCACTGTTGGGGGACCCCGGGAGCGCCCGACAGTGACTTGTTTTATCAAACACGAAGTGAGGGTGACTTTTGTTATATATGTGCTTGGCCAAACGCAAAAGGGTCAATTTTCATGATACACTTTCTACTGATGGTATCTGGCCTCCAAATTCCAAAGAAAAATTAACAAGTTTTGAATGTTCACAGTCAGACTCAAGGAAGTAATGTATTAGGAACTGTTTGGTGGTAGGCATGACACACAGTTTTAAAAAATCACATTGAAGGGGCTGGAAGATAGTACAGAGTGCAGGGTTCTCTATATTCTGAACTGGATTCAATCCCTGCCACTCTATATCATCAGGAGTGATCCCTGATCTCAGAGCCAGCAGGAAGCCCTGAGCACCCGTGGGTGTGGCTCAATAACAAAACAAAACAATAATATTTGAGCTAGAATTTTTTTTCCATTGCTTGCTTTCTCTCTGATTAGCCTTGTCAAGGCACTTTGTGATTCTTGCAAATTAATGGAAAAAGGTGTCTTGATTTAAGAAACATGGTGTGTGTTTATGTACACATACTTAGACATACACACATACTGGACATATGGTCTTGGGAATATAGTTCAATAAAGGGGATGGATGAATAAATCTGAGTCAAATAAGTAAAGATTCAAAACAAAAAAAAAAACGGAAGTGTCTCAAAAATAGTACGCTTTCCTTGCCTCAAAAAAACACATTATTTTCCTTTTCTTTTTGTCTTTATGGGGCTACACCCAACGGTGCTCAGGGGTTACTCCTGGCTCTACACTCAGAAATTACTCCTGGCAGTGTTTGAGGGATCATTTGGGATTCCCAGGATAAAACCGGGTCAGGCACTGCAAGGTAAACACCCTACTCATTATCCTATGGCTCCGGCCCTATTTTCCATTCTTAATTGGAGAGTTAGACAGTCAATTTTTTGTTTACTTTTTTGTTTTTGGATCATACCGGCAGTGCTCAGGACTTACTCTTGCTCAGGGATCACTCCCGGAGGGGCTCAGGGACCTGAGTGGTCGAGTGCAAAGCAAGTGCCACAACTCCTGTACTAGCTTTCTGGCCCCAGACTGGCCTATTTTTTGTAACCACTACCCCTCTGTTGGTGGACATGGGTCGTTAACTACGTACTTAGTAACATATAGCATCTTCAGAATGATAAAAGCAAACTCAAAAGTCATATCAATTTAATCTGATCTGTATCTCTTGCTAAGCTAGTTTTTTGGACTTTAGTTATACTGATACTATTTTCAAAAGGTGGTTTCTCCCTTACACAGAAAAATTTAAAAACTATAATAAAAGAATCTAACAGTGAAGCCTGGGTGTGCGTGGGAGCACTTTGTACACCACATCCACTGGAGGGAATAAAAAAGCACACCTAAAGGAATTTGAAAGAGATATTTTCAGTAATTTGTCTTAACAAAGTGCTGCAATTTTCCAATAAAGAATGAAAGGAAGGGGAATATGGCCTTCAGGCTGAAATGAAACTCAGGGTTATCTGGTTTCTAATTCCTGGGCCAAAGCTGTTGTTGAAAAATCAGCATTTCTCATCCAGTGCACACAGGGCCGACTCCCAGTAGGCCCCAAAACATCTTAAGGCAGTCCAGAGGTGAAAACTATCAAGGGGGCCATGGCACTAAATAAGGGGAAGTGGTCCTTATCTTCTGACAAGGCTGTGGGAAGGAAACAGGGATGAAAGGGGGCCACAGTGCGGCAAATACTGAGAAACAAAAATCAGGATGGTTTTGTTCAAATAATTTAATTCTCTCAATTTACTCATGTGAAAATTCTATAAACCTGCAGCTTCTCCAATTCTAACTCCCTTAAACTAATTGATCTTGACATCATTTGGGGGGGAATCATACTCAAGTGAGAAAGAAGATCTCTAAAAAGCAAAATCAAGAGAGAGGGGCTGGAGCGATAGCTCAGTGGGTAGGGCATTTGCCTTGCACGCGCCGGCCCATGCTGGCCTGGGTTCGATCCCCGCATCCCATATGGTTCCCAGAGCACCGCCAGGAGTGATTCCTGAGTGCAGAGCCAGGAGAAACCCCTGAGCATTGCTGGTGTGACCCCAAAAGCAAAAAAAAAAAAAAATAAAAAAACAATCAAGAGAGAAATTTTTTGGGGTCTGGCCCCTGTTTCTCATAGTGTTAATGTAAAACAGGTTTTCCCTTTTATGTTCCTATATCATTGGATTCAATAAAACAGTCGATGCAAAACTTCAACAGAATGAAGATCTTTGGTGGCGGCAAGGGCACATTGGTGCTGGGACTTGTGTTGGACTATTGAACACTTAAAACAACTGTACTGTGAACAACTTCGTAAATCATAGTGTATAAATAAAAGTTTAAGAGAAACTTCAACAGAAACTATGATAACTTTCGCTTTAGTTCATTAGTTTATTCCACACCTATGTATTGAGCATTTACTGTATAAGACAGTACATGGCATATACTATGATAAACACAGAGCTTAATAGACCGTAACACAGTAGTGAACAAACCTAGCCAGTCGATGACTGGCTCTGTACTTTTTGGGGTGTAGGACAAGAACGGCACATCTGGTGGTGGTTCTCAGGGCTTACTCCTATCTCTGAACTCCAGGGTCACTCTTGACATTGCTCAAAGGACCATATGTGGCGCCGAGGATCAAACCAGGGTTAGCTGCATGCAAGGCAAGAGCTTTACTCCTTGTATTGTCTCTCAGGCCCCAGAGGTGTTGTTGCACTTTGAATGAGATGACAGGGCATGCAGGACGTGAGACAGGGGTTAAGGGGTTGAGATATTGCCCAAACTGCTCTGTGGAGACTGTGGAGTAAGAGGTGAAGCAGATGAACCAATGAGGAGACAATGGCCATTGTCTCAGCAAGAGGCCGTGGCGGGCCAAAGTGGAGAAGGTGAGAAAGGGTCACTGTTTTTGTTCTGTAGATACACACACACATTTTTTGTTTTGTTTTGTTTTGACATCACGCCAGCAGTACTTCAAGACTACATCCAACACTGTGTTTGGGGGTTGTACCTGATAGTGTTTAGATTGCTAAGGATCTGACGCTGGAGTGCTAAGGATGGAACCCAGGCCTTTCTGTAAGCAAAGCAAGTGTATAGCCCCTTGAGTTAATGCTCTGGTCCAGACAGGTACATTTGGAAGGTGCTACAACAGCTCATAATTCACTTTCCTACCATGGTTTCATGAATAGCTTAGTAATGACAATTCTCCCAACTTATGTAACACTTAATGTGGTTCAGGTACTATACTGAGCAAATAACATAAACGAACTAATTTAGTCCTTAAGCAACACCACAAAGGCAGTTCTACTTTTATAGTCATTTAGAAAAGAGGAAACTTGGGCAAATAATAGTTAGGTAATTTAACCAGTATCTCACAGTAGCAGATGAGAGATGAGGTTATACTAGGCTGTCTGAATCCAGAGTCTATGGTTTACCCAGAGGTATGTGGTCTTGCAAGGTTGCTATTTAACAGAAATCACTATTTTTATCTAGATGAAGCTCAGTCCACTGAGAATATGGGGAAACAATTCTTAATAATGCTCACTCATGGAAAAAATTAGGTTTCAAATACAACTTTCAGAACTATCTTTCCTATCTTTAATTAAAAGAAATATTAAGGAGCTGATTTGCAGAGAGCCATTTTCTTAGGTCCACTGGACAAGGTGGTGCTAGTCTACCTGGCCTGACTCCCAAGCATGGTCATGATCGAGGCTGCCAGGACAGCATCCATTGTGGTCCCTGGGAATCAGATAAGACCAGACTGCCTGCCTCTGGCTGCATCCCTTCTTCCAAGTAATTTCCTTTGGGAAGAGCAGCTATCTTCACTGCATCTCCGGCACATGACAAACCCAGAGTTTTCATCAGCAAGAATGACTAGAGTTGTTCTGATTTTCATAATCATTTCTCTAGTGCCAATCTTCCTATCTGATCTCTTGGAATACGGGTCAGAGATATCATGGATGATGAAACTGAAATGAGGAAGGAAAAAAAGACTTTAAGGTAGGATTAAACTAATAACACAGCTGGTTCCTGATGCTTTTTGTTTGTTTTGGAGTCATACCTGGAGGTGCTCAGGACTTATTCCAGGCTCTCCACTCAGGACCTCTGACTGGCTTAGGGACCATATGTGGTGCCAGAGATTGAACCAGGTTGACAGCATGCAAGGTAAGTGCCCTATGGCTATATAGTAACTCTGTCCCAGTTCCTGATGCTTCTACAAAGGTTGTGAGGTCATCTGTGACAGGTGCGCTAATGGTTTCATTGTGAAAGAGCTGGGTAAACATTCTCTGGCATCAGCACAGAGGGGCATGCAATCATACATGCTTTTAGAATTTGAGGCTATATTTTGTTTAATGCTTAATTCGGTTTTGCTTCAATACGCCTGGCCAGTGCAGAAATTTTTGTGACTTAAGGAATGTTGGATGGTTCGAATATACCTGATTATAATTTGTCTTCAGGAAGCAACACATTTCAAATTTTTTTCTAGAAGATTCATTAGAGTCACCCTAAGTACAACAGGAGAGCCATAAAACCTTTTATGAGCCAGTAAAGAGGATCTTCTGTCCCACAATGTTTCAAGCGAGATAAAAGTACTCTTTTCTTTTTCCATCCCATAAAAAGGGAGAGCTAGTCATTTATTCCAGAATGAAAGAAGAAAAAAGCCCAGGAGAGCAGAGACAGATCTTCAGATTTCTTTTATTCATCCCTGTCAAGAAACATGAGTGACTAAGTCTCAGCACATCTTTCTAAGGGACCCATTACTCCTGTGTGTGGTGGGGTTGGGGGTGACCTCTTCCTACATGTTTTATGACTGCATGTCTGAGGGGCTTCAGTCCTACAGGTAAGGACTGCAGAGATAGAAAAGGCAGTGTAGCGCAGCCGGCTCAGGCCAGCCCGGGTCTGATCCCCGGCATCCCATATGACTTCGAGCACCGCCAGGAGGAATTCCTGAGTGTAGAGCCAGGAGAGAACCCTGGAGCAAGCCGGGTGTGACCCAAAAAAAAAAACAAACAAAAAAAAAAAAGAAAGGCAGTGCAGGAGGTCAGGCACCTGCTTTATGCGTTGGCCTTGATTTGGTCTTCAACACTGAATATCAAACTTGAGCACCATCAGGAGTGATCCCTGAGCAAAGAGTCAGGAGTAAAGCCTTGAGCACCACAGTATTGTCATTTTTGGAAAGTGAGGCAGCCTTATTCTTGTGTGTGTGTGCGTGTGTGTTTGTATGTATGTCTCTGTGTGTGCATGTGTGTGTTAGTTTTGGTGTCACACCAGTGGTTTTCGATGTCACACCAAAACTAAACACAGCATGCACACACAGACATACACACAAACACACACACAAGAATAAAGCTGTCTCACTTTCAAAATGACATAGAAACTTTTCAAAATTTTACAAAGAAAATCCCATAGAATGTACCAAGAAAAAACCTTCATGGAAGGTCTAAATGTGTTTAGTAAGGATCATGGAGACAAGGTCAGCACAGAAAATAATGGAACTGCTGTATACTAACAGCAAACAAATAGAACCCAAAGCAAGCAACACCGTTTACAGCTCCCCAAAGCAAAGGAAATAGACCTGTATAAACCTAACAAAATAGGCTGAAACTATTTAAAGAAAATTTAAGTAAATTTTCATCCTTTTTGCTGAAAATTACAATCTACTGATGAAAGAAATTGAAAACCTAATCATTAAAGAGACATTATTTTGAAAAATCAGCAAGGTGTCAGTACTTACTAAACTAAGTATATATTTAAAATCCTTTCTGGAACCAGCAACATAGTACAGGTATTAAGGTACTTGTCTTTCATGTGGCTGACTCTGGTTCTATCCCTGGTAACATCTATAGTCCCTGAGCACAGAGCCAGGAAGAGTCAGCCTTCAGATGTAGATAGGAAATTCCTTATTTTTTAGTTTTTAGCAGGTTTGTTTTTCTTAATACATAAATATATGTATGTATATTTTGCATCTATATTACATATATGCATATATATGTACATATATGCAGTAATGCTTTTTTTGTTTATTTATGGAATCACTGTGTGGTGGACCATTACAAAGCTGTTCATGATTGGGTTTCGCTCATACAGTGTTCCAACACCCATCCCTCCACCAGCACACATTTCCCAACACCAATGTCTCCAGTGTTCCCCCTCACCCAGACCCTCAACAAGCCTGCCTCTATGACAGGTACTCCACTCTCTCACTGTCTCTCTTGTCTCTCCTTTGCAGCATGTTTTATTATACGGCAATATCAATGCTCTGTCAAGCCCCCCACCAGAGTGACAGGAACTCCATCCCACTACTCTAACGTAACTTTCTTTTCTTCTCTGTTGAGCTAACACGAATGTCCCCAAAGCTGAGGAAGAAAGAGTGATGAGATTGAACTTGCGGGCGCTTGTTGCTAGTCTTTGATAGGGTAGATTACACTAACTGAATTTCAAATACTGAATTCACTCAGCATACTCAGAAAAAGTCCCACCTGATTGGGAGACGTTATTCCTTTCATTCATATATAGGTTTGGTTTGTTAGCATTTTGTTGAGGAGTGTTTTTCTTTTTTAAATATTATTTTAGGTATTGTGGTGTAATAAGCTCCCTTAGTGGTAGGTTTTCCTACATAAGACACCCTGGCCCCATCATGCTCGGATCTCCTCCACCTCTGCCCCCCAGCTTCCTAAGCTTCCTACTAAAGATGAGTTCTCAAATCTGTGACTTTGAACATTTGTTTATTTACATCCTGCTTATGAGAGGTCATTCTGTGCTTGACCCTCTCCTTTCACCTGACTAATCATACACTCCAAGATACTTCCAGATCCATCCATGTAGCAGTACACTTAAGGCTTCATCTTTTCTTTCAAGCTGTGTTGCATTCCACCGCAGGCATGTACTACCATTTATTTATCCATCCATCTATTCTTGGGCACCTAGGTTGTTTCCAGTTTAGGGTATTGCAAGGAGTGCCACAAATGAACACTGTAGTGCAAGTGTTATTCTAAGACTTTTCTGACTGCGTTTTGGCTTGGAATAGATACCCAAATTGACATTGTGGGTCACACGGTAGCTCACTCTAGTTTTTTTTTTAAAGAAGTCTCCATACTGTTTTCTCCCCAAATACTAGAGCAGTCAACGCTCCCACCAGTAGAGAAAGAGGGTCCTTTTTTTCACATCTGCACCAACACTGCGTATTTTTATTCCTTGTGCTGTATGCCAGTCTCTCTCTGGTATTAGGTGATATATTGTTGCTGTTTTGATTTACATTTCTCTGATGATAAATTATGCAGAGCGTTTTTCATATGCCTTATGGCCATCTCTACGCTTTCTTTAGGAAGTTTTGGTTCATCTTTGCTCTAATTTTTTTCTTCACCCATTTTTTTGATGGGGTTGGTTTTGTTTCTGTTGAAGATCCTTGTGTAAAACATACATTTCTATATTTCTTTTGTGAGAGCCAGGATCTATAAAATATTTTTCGTCTTGGCTTTAGTTTTAGTTGGGTACACCAGATGTTGCTCAGGGGACTGTGCAGGGCTGGAGTTGAACCTAGGCTCCTGCATACAAAACCTACACTCCAGCCCTTTGAACACCATCTCACTGGCCCTGCAGGTGAAATACCTAGTGCTACCCAATAAGTTTTCTTTTTGCTCCCATTCTCCTGGTACTTTGTTGAATAAAGAAATATTGATTGAAAGTGATATCCTACTCCACCCAGAGTTTTGATTTCATTTGTTTTCTGTTTTTTGCTAATGAAAATACATTATGGACAAATGTTCCCATTTCTTTCTTTCATTCTTCTTTTATTTTTTAAACAGATAAGCTCTCATTTCATTTCTTGGTATTTAAAATTTTTTTTTTGATATTTTATGCTTCATAGTTACCAAAGTAAACTTGTGTGCAATCTGAAAACTATTTGAAATTGTGTGAGCATGTGTTTGTGTGCGTGTGTGTGTATATAAATGTGTATGTGATGTTAGGGTCAGGTCTGTTTTCACCTCTAGAAAACTCATCCATTTGGGTCTTCCACTATTGTGGTTCTCTACGAGTCTCTCTTTATTTTTTGCTTTTTTGGGGTCACCCGCGCATGCTCAGGGGTTACTCCTGGCCCTGCACCTGTGGAAATACTTCCTGGCGGTGCTTGGGGACTATATGGGATGTCGGGATTGAACCCGGACCGTAAGGCCCTACCCGCTGGGCTATTGCTCTGCCCCCCCTTTTTTTTTTTTGCTTTTTGGGTCACACCTGGCAATGCTCAGGGGTAACTACTGGCTCTGCATTCAGGAATTACTCTTGGCGGTGCTCATGGGACCATATGGGATGCCGGGATCGAACCCAGGTTGGCCACCATGCAAGGCCAAGCTCACCTGCTGGACTATCGCCCCGGCCTCCATGAGTTTCGCGGCTGTATCTTCAGAACTCACAGGTGATTCTGTTCTCTTTATCTCAGCGAGAGCTGTGGTATGCTTCCTAAATTTCACTCTGTTGATGGTACTGAAATGGAACCTCCATCAATTTGGGTCCCTGAGTGGTTATAGTAGATCAAAGATTTCCTCCATCTTGAAGACATACACATTTGGAGCAAGAAAAAAAATAGCTGCTTTAAGCACCATGAGATTTGGAGACTGATGCTACCAGCACTACTTTGCTTATACTCTCTGACAATCTATTCCTCCACAGTGCTGTTTTTGTTGTTTGTTTGTAGTTTTAGGGCTACAACCAGAAATGCTCAGTATTACCCCCTGGCTATGTGCTCAGGAATCACTTCTGGAGGTGCTCGGGATCATATGGGATGCAGGGAGTGAATTTAGGTGGCTGCACAAGTAAGTATTTTAGGTAAACTAGTATCTATCTGAGTCCCAGGATTGGTCAGGTGTTCAGATCCCATCAGTATAGGTCTGGTAGAACTTCTGCTTCTCCCAATTTTTTTTTCTCACCAAGTAGACACTGGTACCATCCAGTTCAAAAAGGCTGTTTTCCTTGACTATAAGTTAAGAGTTCCTACTATCCCATCTTTTATATCAGATGATCAGCTACTTCAGTTTCTAGGGTTTCCCTGTTCAGCAGCCCCCTGGCTATCTTTCTGGTACAGATCAGAATCTTTGCCCAAA
Source organism: Cryptotis parvus (assembly GCA_021461705.1). Taxonomy (NCBI): domain Eukaryota; kingdom Metazoa; phylum Chordata; class Mammalia; order Eulipotyphla; family Soricidae; genus Cryptotis; species Cryptotis parvus. The sequence continues at coordinate 15,827 of JAJIBD010031157.1, read as the reverse complement.
TTCTTGTGGTCACTACTCATGAACTATATTCTGGCATATCCCATGGCTACTAATACTTCCACTTCAATGTGCTTCTTATATCTTTGGTCTCTAGATTTTCTCCTTGATTTCGATCTTTTCTCCTTCAGAATTATTTACTTCAACTTAGAGATACTTTCTCCTTGCTGGAATGATGCCTGGGTCTTCTTTAGAGCTGATGAATGACTGAATTGAAAGGTTCAGACCCAGAAGAACACCAGAACACACAAGGAGGTACACATTCAGAGGTAGTAATTTACCAGCTAAATAGAGAGGGAATGCCTGTAAGTGAGGCTAGCTGTCTACAGGGAAATTTCCACACAGGACAGCCTAAAATGTCGCTAAAGGCATGTGACTGATGGAAGTGAAGATGATCAGAAATCAGACAGCCTGAACTACTGGAAAATAATTTCAGAGGTAGCAAATGAAATGCCAGAAGAAAGGGCAACAATGGAATATTTATTCTGTCTTGGACGAAAGGTGTCATGATGTGTCTTGAGTTGTCTTGGTAGGTATACAGACTAAACTAGAAGCAGGTAAATCTCAAATGGGAAATACTCAGACTTCAATTATTTTGATGTAAATTTTTGTAGAGAGGAGTTTGAGTCACACCATGACGGTGGGACTATTCCTAGCTCAGTACTTAGAAGTGACCCTGGTGATACGCAGGAGACCATTGTGTAGTACCTACAATAGGAGGTAACACGTATGCAGTCAAGCATACTACCTTCTATACTATCCCTCCACACATGAATATTTCTGGATAAAATTAACAATGTCTCTGGGGCCAGAGAGATAGTATAGTAGGTAAGGCCTTGCCTTGTACACACCTGATCCAGGTTTTGTCTGAGCCCTGAGTACTGCTGGCTGTGGACTACCACCACCTATCCACCCTCCCCAAATACTAATGTCACATCTTACAGAGTCAAATTAGTTGGTATTTTCTTTATATGTTAGGTCATTGCTATGAACATCAGTTACTCTCACAGACTATCTTATTTTAAGTATGGTGCCATATTAAGAACATTACCTGCATGATCTCAACTATTATTATCATTATTATTGGGTTTGGGGTCACACTTAGTGATGCTCAGGGGTTACTCCTGGCTCTCTGCACTTTGAATTACTCTTGGTGCTGCTTGAGATATGGGATGCTGGGAATCGAACCCAGATTGGTCGTGATGCAAGGCTAAATGCCCTACCTACTATACTATGCTCTGGCCCCACTTTCAATTATCTTTAATACTCTGATGAAATAGTTTGCCTAAGTTTGTCTAAGGCAAGTAAAGGTACAGATGTCTCTAATCACTCAACTGGCTATTTCTTCTTGTGCTCTTCTTTGAAGGGAAGAGGGAATCCTGTACTTACAGGTCTTGAATGGCACAGTTTAGAGTTGAATAATTGCTATAGAGAGAAGTACAGGATTGTGGATTCAGCCTGGTTTTGATGAGAAGAACTAACCAACAAATGACAGTGATTATGCTGGTTAGTTCCTTCTAACAGAGCTGCTCTTTTCAAACTGTACAAATTCTTTTCATTATTCAAAATCTAACTCCGATACTTACTTTTCACTAAAACCTTTCTAAGTTTTCCAATTAGGAATGTCTCTTTCTTCATTCAGCACAGAGGAGTGGCCAAGTCTGTGGGTGGTTCTGGAAACAGAGCATGAGGCTCAACCCTGATTTTGCTGCTCCTCATGTTAGAAACTGAATAGCTGGATGGAGATCCTTGACAAATGGGCCGCCCAGCAACATTGGTATTCAGCTCCATACACGCTTTCATTAGAACCCAAACTTCTAGAAGGCAGAAACTCATCTGACTGTAACTTCAAAAATTCCTACAGAATCCTAATCTTTTCTCACTGCCTCCAGACCTAACATCTTCATGTCTATAGATTATTAAAAGATTTGTAACTACTCTCTTAACTTCTGCCTTAGTTTATACCAAACAGATAGAATCCAATTTTGGAAACGAAATTAGTCATGTTGGCTCAGGGGCAGGTCAGGAGTTTGCATGGTCAGGAGTTTAATCCCTGGTGCTGCCATATGCATTGAGCAGGCTTCCTAGCTGTGACCTCTAACCCCTACTAGAGCCATCTCTAGAGCACAGTGAGATGTGCGTAAGCACTCTAACCTGCTTTGAGCACCACGACTTGACACACAATTGCCCTCCCAGTCACTACAACAACAACAACAAAGGGAAGGGAGGGAAATAAAACACATTAAAATAATGTTTAAAAATCCAGAAATGTTGCTGCTATTCATCACTGCAACACAGATGAGACGGATACAGCCCATCGTCCATGTCCATGTCCATGTCCTTCCCTTTGTAAAACCCCATATTGTCTGATGAGACCTACCCAGATACATCCAGCACACACTCCATGGCCTTCCCTTGAAACACCCTATTATCTGGCATCTATCTTCGCCAAACCTCATCCTCTCCCTTCCCCGCTAGTGTGGGATGCCATCAGCGTAAACTGAAGACGGTCAGTTGTCTGAATGCTGTGACCATCCTCTTGTTTGGTAGCCCCTACACTGGCTGCTCCTTAGCCTGTGATTCTCTTTTTCGAGGTAAGAGCATAGTTTATATTTCATTGACCCAATTTATGGCTCCAACACAACTTTCTGACTATGCCCCTTGTCAATGGTTCATTAAATGCCAGTTTCCCCTCCTCATCTTGTTACCCTCTCCCCTACTTAAAGTCTTCTTCAAAAACATTTGTATCCTTTATGTTTTGTTTAGTGTCTGTCTCCCCACAAATATAAATGTTTCAGTAAATCTAAGGGTTATAATGCTTTTGACGGCAGCGTAGTTTTAGACAGTGCTCAACGTACACTGGTTAAAAGAAGGATTTGGGGAAAGGAATGTATGAAGCCCTAGGTTGGCTTTCTAGCACTACAAACTTAATAAGAAAAGGAGGACATTCTATTTTCCCTTTTTTTAGTTAACACAGTATCATACTTATTGCAGGTATCTCATTGGTATTATTTACTCATGACTTTCTTATTCTTACAAAAATCTTCTACAGGGTTAGGGAGAGAAGTCTAAGGGCTAGAGCACATGACGGGGTAACATGGATGATTTTATTTGGTTGGTGGTCACATCCCATGACGCTCAGGAATTACTTCTAGCTCTGCAGTCAGAATTACCTTAGAGGTGTTTGGGGGATCATATGGAGCTGAGGATAGAACCCAGGTTGGCTTTGTGCAAGGCAAACACCCTGCCTACTGTACCTGTCGCTCAGGCCCCATATGTGGAATAACTGGGTTCAATTTTCTAGCACAGAATGGTCTCATTACCATCAGGAGTGACCCTCAAGGATCTCCAGACTTGTCTTCCCTGCCATTCCAAAAGAGGTTCCTACATAACAGCTCTTCTTGGAAAGACAAATGGATGCATCTGAAAGCACATAATCCCAGAAATCTCCAAAAGCAACACTGACTCAAAGAACAAAGCATCTTGTCTCAGGGGGCAGCTTCCCTGCATCAGCTCATCCTTTGTGCCGCCAAGAGCAATCTCAAAGCCTGTATGAACTCTGACAGGAACTGAGAAAATGGCTGGGGTAACAGAATCAGGGGAAACTGGGGACATTGGTGGTGGAAAATGTGCACTGATAAGGGAGGGAATGGGTGTTCAAACATAGTATGACTAAAATCCCATCATGAATAACTGTAACTCACGGTGATTCAGTTTAAAAAATGTTAAAAGCTGGTGTGACAGTGCGGTAGTCCAGCGGGTAGGGCATTTGTTTGAATGCCAGCCCATGCTGGCCCAGGTTCGATCCCCTGGTATCCTATATGGTCCCCTGAGCACCGCCAGGAGTAATTCCTGAGTGCAGAGCCAGGAGTAACCCCTGAGCATCGCTGGTGTGACCCAAAAAAAAAAAAAAAAGCTGGTGTGAAGTGACTATGGCTGGTCCATATTCCTCAAGTAGACACACAAGAGTATGAACCTGGAGGAAGAAACTCTGAATTTGAAAAATTGGGACCCTCATGGACAGGAAGGTGTGAAGTCATAAGATGATGTCAACCACCTTTCCCTGATGGGGCTTAATCAGAGAGTGTGAGGTGCTTCCAGAACTCCAAAAGGTTTCAAAAATAGAAATGGTGAAGACAGCAAGGCGGCCGCACAGCTCAGTGAAGGAAGAGCCCATCTCTAGGCTTCTGGTGCAGCCGCGTGGGTCTGGGGACATGAGGCAAACACTCAAGACTCCATAGCTTCCTGCCCAAGTGAAAGGCTCTTTTCCCTGGCTCAGCAGGAGCTGATGAACATGCCCCCATATGGTGTTCACGATGGAATCACATCACCTTTCCTGGAAACAGAAACAACCCTAAACCGCAGAGGCCCTGTCAAAGCTGTCGCGGTGTCACCTGGGAACTTGCTTGATGTGCCAAAATCTCGTCCCACTGGAGAACAGCATCAGAAAGTCAAGAAGAGTCACAGGGGTGCTTTCACCAGTTTTCTTGCTCAAGTCTGGGCACTACAGTCTGAATGGTAAGTGTCACATGACCAAAAAAGCAGAAGAGAAGTGGAGTGGGAAGGGCAGACTGGGGTACTTTCTTTCCTGGGAGTGGTTCTCCAAGGAGTGCAGTTTGAAGAATCCTTTGAATGTGGGAGGGGTGGTCAGTAGATTTGGGGGGGTGTTGGGCTTGAGTCCAGGCAGAAAGAGCAATGTGGCCATAGTTTCCCCTCATTGGGAAACTGCTGGAATCCCTAGGGGCCACAGTGGCCAGGGCGGTCTACTCATTCCATCTGGGTAATCTTGACTGATGTCATTCTGAAGGTCTTATGTGGGTCCCAGTGATTCTCATTATCCCAACATTCCTTCTACACAAGAACTAGACTGTATCTCTTTTGAAATAACTCACCATGGCAACTTTGCTATGAAACAAACTAGAGTCCTAATAAATGCAATACAAACATGAATGGAGAAAAACATTGGAAATGTGGGCATGGGGTGCGGGAGGTTGGCAAGTGAAGGATTTATTTTATCATGTCTGGTTTTGTATGACTGAGAGATATTTAGGGTGAGATGTCTGAAAGCTTTAACACCTAGAAAAAATTCTGAAAAGTAAAAATAAGTTGGTGGGAGCATCATTTTAATGACATTACCCAACTTTGGAGAAATCAAGCTCAGCATGATGAAAATAGGAATTTTTCTTAATGAAGATACAGTGAAAGAACTTCCATTTCCATAAATCCCTGAAGAGTGGTGGTTTGGGGGGGATGTGGGCTGTCAAACAGAAAGGGAGGGACGCATGTTAAGTGCTGCCTCCTGGCATCCAGGGTGTGAAGATTCGCCTCCAGAACTAATAGACCAAGTCAGCCTCAGTGCCAATATGGATCCTGTGTGACACCACATTGAAAAAATCACGCTGGAGCCAGATTTGACTGTCATGAAACACTTTAATTTGTGAGCTCAATAATCTGCTGATGGTTCCTTCCAGTGTGAAGGAATGGCAGCAGGAAGGGGGAAAAGTGTCCCAAATTGATTAGTTTGTTCAGGTTGCTGGAATGGGCCACAGGCTCCAGGGTGGCTTAGCCAACAGACGCTTCCTTCTCAGCAGTTTGGGGAGCTGCAGGTTTAAGGTCAATGAGTGAGGAGATCTAAGATGGAGCTGGGTCCTGGAGGCCTCTCTTTCTGAATTCCCAACTGCTCCCTGGGCCTCTGTACTTGGCTGGCTCAACTGCTTCTTCTTCTAAAAAACTGCCTCTTCTTAAAAAGAAGACTCATGGACATGGGTCTTGCACACTTAAGACTTGTGCCCTTCCTCATGGAACCACATCCCAGTCCAAATGAATAAAAGCCAGTTTTTATTTGGGGAGGGGGGTGTGTTCTGGATTACGCCTGGCTATATTCAGTGAAACCCCTGATCTCTGTGCTCAGATCAGGACTAGCAGAGCTCCCATCTGTGATGCTGAGGGTCAGGCGGGTGTGATGGCATGAAGTCAGGTGTTCTAATTCCTTCTACTATTTCTCCAGCTGTCAAGCCAGCTTTTTAAAGAACAAACTAACCTGGAAAGAAATTTCTAAATGTGGAAGAAATTTTGCATTTACAAAAGCCAAAACAAAACAAACAAGCAAGAGTCAATAAAACTAAGGTAGAGTTTCCCTGGCAAAGGACAATTAAAGATACCGATAACCTCCATTCTCCAGCACTACCACCATCCTCCCTCCCACCCATAACTAAGAAGTATAGTGTATCGCTTGGCAATATAAAACACATCAAAATTTCAGAATTTGCCATCATAGGACAGAGTCTTTCTTAGCTGTTTTGCCCATTCAAACCTTCAACCCGTGACTTATCCTTGAAACTCTACTTTTTTAATATCTATCTATCTATCTATCTATCTATCTATCTATCTATCTATCTATCTATCTATCTATCTATCTATCTATCTATCTATCTATCTATCTATCTATCTATCTATCTATATCTATCTATCTATCTATTTATCTATCTATCTATCTATCTATCTATCTATCTATCTATCTATCTATCTAGTCTATCTATCTATCTATCTACTCTCCATCTATCTTATCTATTCATCTATCTACTCCATCTAATCTATCTATCACCACCATGAAATACACAATTACAAAAATGTTCATGTTTGGGCTTTAGTCATACAGTGTTCCAGCACCCATCCCTCCATTTCCTACCACCAATGTCCCCAATTCCCTCCCCCCAGCCCCCCACCTGCCTCTATGGCAGGATCTTTACTTCTTTTTCTCTCTCTCTCTCTCTCTCTTCCTTCTTGCCACTATTGTGGTTTGCAATGGTTACATCATGTATATCATTTTGCCTACATTCAATGCTTAGTTCTAGGCTGGTATTATCATTTCAAAACTGTACTTTGTGCTAAAATTACTTATTAACACAAAAATAATAAGCAAGAAGATCAGGTGAATTATCAGTACTAGATCCACTTCCATGTCTTACATCAGAGACTGGAAATCTATGGAGTCCATGCTATAGCTTCCAACAGCATAATTTATTGCTATGTCCTGAATTGTAAAAATATTTGAAGATCGACTAGGTCAAAATATTTTTCCCTAAAAATATTTTTTTAATAAAACAATGTTCAGTGTAACAGTTCAAGTATTACATCAACATTAACATACCAGGTCCTTGGATGATAAAGTTTTTGTTTTTTGGGGGCCAGAGAGATATCACAGTGGTAGGGCATTTGCTTTGGATGCAGCGTAATTCCAGGTTCAACCTTCATACCCATATGGTCCCCTAAGCACTATAGGAGTCTTCCTGAGCAAAGAGCTAGGAATAACCGCTGAGCATCGCTGGTAGACCCAAAAAGCAAAATAAATAAAAAATAGATAGATGATAGATAGATAGATAGATAGATAGAGATAGATAGATAGATAGATAGATAGATAGATAGATAGATAGGAGATAGATAGATAGATAGATAGATAGATAGATAGATAGATAGAGATAGATAGATAGATAGATAGATAGATAGATAGATGATAGATAAGACTTGTTTTTCAGATGAACCTATGAACCTCTTCTGAAATAATGAATCTATTTGACCCATTAGTTTCTCCCTTTGATCTTCGTTCTTGTCTTATTTGCAATTACATACTTATCCTTACCTCACTTTTTGATGAACGCATTGTATCCAACTGCTACTAGAAATAATTCTTTTTCACAGTTCTTTTCTCTCACATTATTACTTTCAAAAAATGTAAATCATACTTATCTTGGTATATATATAACAGAGCTGGGTATTTATATCAGAGTAAAGCTTCTTCATTTTTCTCCCCATTGTCTTATGGTTTACTGAAGAGTTTTGCGGCAGTATTTGTTACATCAGGATAGGATCTAGGTTAGAACAGAAACCATGCTAATGACAAAAGAAGAAAAGAGTTCATGCTGACAGATTGATTTTGAATAGGCTTTTGGAAACTGGAAGTCACTGATCTACGTCTACTACTTTTACCCCATAGCTCCACCTGCAGTACTGAAATTGTGTTCACCTTGCAAAAAGGTGACCTACACTTCAAGAGCTGGCTGTGGTGGAAGACAGAGAAAGAGCATAAACTTCAGGGGCTCCCTCACCGTTAATCCACCTAATCTACGCCAGACCCTGTAAGATAATAATGGCTCAGAGAGTGGCTCAGATCCTGAGAATCGCTCAAATCTTTCCTTCATTTCCAGTGTGTTTATCGCTTCCTGCCTGCAAGTACCCTGGATAGCTGCATAAGGCTAGTAGTTCCTAGGTGCCATATTAACAAAACATTTCTTCAAAATCTGAAAAACATTAAGAGGTCCAGCTTGTGCTGTTTAATAGCAAGAGATTTCAAAATATATGCTTAATGTTTTTAAGTTAAGAATAAACAAATCATGTGTTGGCACGACTTTTACAGAAACATTCTTAATGAATAAACTGAGAGCTAAGTGGGCAAACTTGTTTTGTTTTTTTGGATGGCACAATTCCAGAGGTTCTCAGGGCTTTCTCCAGGTTCTGTTCTCAAGGGTCACTCCAGTGGGGGCTCGGGACCATGTGGAGTGATCAAGATCAAATCCTGGTTGACTGCATGCAACCCCTATTCGCTGCACCATCCATCTGGCTCCAGAGTGGGAAAACTTGGATAAGTTTTTCCTTCTTTCAGAAAACCTCATAGCAAAACAAAAGCCTATAACTAGGAAACTTGGGAGTGATTGCTTGTCCAAAAAAAAACTTGGTTCAAAAAACAACTAGAAGAAAAGATAAACATATGGGACTACATGAAACTAAAAAGCTTCTGCACCTTAAAAGAAACAATGACCAAGATACAAAGACAGTCCACAGAATGGAAGAATATTCACCCAATACCCATCTGTTAAGGGGTTAATATCCAGGATATATCAGGCACTGGTAGAACTTTTATAAGAAGAAAACAGCCAACCCCATCAAAAATGGGAGAAGAAATGAACAGAAATCTTTGACAAGGAAGAAGTTCTAACGGCCAAAGGTATATGAAAAATGCTCATCATCATTAGTCATCAGAGAGATGCAAATCAAAATAACAATGATATATCCTTTTATGCAGACTGGGCACATACCCAAAAGAGCAAGAACAACAAGTGCTGGGCGTGGATGTGGGAAAAGGGGACTCTCATCCATTGTTGGTGGGAATGTCGACTGGTACAGCCTTTTGGGAAAACAATATGGACATTCCTCCAAAGACTAGAAATTGAGCTCCCATTTGACCCAGCCATACCACTCTTGGAATATAGCCGGGAAGCCAAAAAAACACAGCAGAAACACCATCCTCACTTTTATGTTCATAGCAGCACTATTCACAATAGCCAGAATCTGGAAACAACCAGAGTGCCCGAAAATTGATGACTGGATAAAGAAACTTTGGTACATCTACACAATGGAATACTATGCAGCTGTTGGGAAAATGAAGTTATGAAATTTGCCTATAAATGGATGAACATGGAGAGGATCATGTTGAGTGAAATTAGCCAGAAGGAAAGACAGATATAGAATGATCTGCATTTATTTGCATGACATAAATATATATATACATATATATCTCTACACAAATACATATTATGATACCAATATCCAAGGTCAGGCGAAATGTGGATCAGGAGGTCTTGTCAAAGGTGGAAATTACCACAAACGTAGAGGTTAGGTAAGACAGAGAAGGGAACAGGGTGACAATAATTGGCGAAAGGGCTATTACCATACAGAACTGAGCATTAAATACAGGCAAAAAATACACATGATGGCCTCTAAGTGTATGTATGAGAGCCCACAATATGTGAGAGAAGGAAGGAAGAGAGAGAGGGGGAGAGAGAGAGAGAGAGAGAGAGAAAAAGAGAAAAAGAACCTGCCATTTAGGCAGGCTAGGGAGGGGGGGGACATTGGTGGTGGGAAATGGGCACTGGTGGAGGGATGGGTGCTGGGAACACTCTGTGACCGAAACCCAAACATGAACATTTTTGTAATTGTAATGACCCCAATATATATAATAAAAAAATTTCCCCAGATCTAAAACACTTTGGTTCAACTCTTCTCAAGGACTTCTCCCTCCCCACGAAAGGCGTTTCCCCAGGGGCGCCCCCGAGGCCCCTTTCCAGCTTAGTTTAAGGGCTCGATTAAATTTCAAAGTATCTTGAGGAGGTGGACCACGCCACCCAGCCTCGGAACGCTTCCTCCTGACGCCATCCGCCCCGACGCCCAGCAGCTCCCGCTCCTCCCACCAGGTGCGCCTCCCGCGGGTGGCAGGCCCCTGGAACTTTGAGAAGGGGACCAAGCCACACCCAGCTTCTTCGGACCTCCCTCCTGACGCCATCCTCGCCCGATGCCCAGCAGCTCCCCGCTCTCCCCACCAGGTGCCTCATGGTGGCCTCCCGAGGCACCCCTTTCAAAGGATGGAACTTTGAGAAGGGGACCAAGCCACACCCAGCTTCTTCGGATCTTCCACTGGACTACCTCCACCCCGACCCCCTGACTCCGGAACCACCCACCGACACCCCAAAAATTCAAAACGCTGGATGCTAGCGCGTCCGGGAAGTAATATCTATCTACCTGAGATACCACTGAGCATTTGCCCCTACATTCTTTGCTATACATCCCTAACTGCAAAGTAATTCAGGCACCTACTAACTCTATTGACTAGTCACCCAGAACACACATTTTCAACCTACGATAGTCATTATGGTAAAGCAACGCAGAATTCCTTCAAGCTCTACGATTGAAGTCACTAATACAGATGAGTCAAGCAATAACGATGAGCTATATAACCTCTCTGAAAAGGAATTTCGAAGGAACTGTTAAAGATGCACAAGGAACTCAAAGAAACAATGGAATACAAAGTCAATAAAATACAAGAGGACATGAGAGCAGAATTGAGTAAATTTCAGACCAAAGTACAAGCAGAAATGACAGATATTAAAAATGAGGTAAGTGAACTGAAAAACACAGGGAAGGCCTCCAAAGCAGAGTAACAGCTACTGAAGAAAGAATTAGTGATCTCGAAGACGAGGTTCAGAGATTCTGTAGACAACACCAGAAGATGGAGAAAAAGACTCACAATCAACGAACAGACTACCAGAGAAAATCGGGATGAAGCCAAAAGGAACAACATACGCATCATTGGGGTCCCAGAAGGGCAAGAAGAAAAACCCTGATGAAGAAGAAACTGTCAAAGCCATCATCGCTGAGAAGTTCCCTGAACTGAAGAAAGCATGCTCCCAGATACAGGAGGCCCGTAGGATACCAGCTAAAAGAAACCCCAATAAGAATACTCCAAGACACATCCTTATTAAAATGACAAAAACGATAGACAGAGATAGAATACTGAAAGCAGCAAGATCAAAGAAGGAAATCACATACAAAGGAGCATCCCTGAGATTTACAGCAGACTTCTCAGATGAAACACTCCAAGCCCGAAAACAATGGTGGGATATTGTGAAAAGACTCAATGAACTGCAGGCCTCACCAAGAATTCTTTACCCAGCTAGACTTACTTTCAGATGTGAAGGAAAGATACACAACTTCATGGATAAACAACAACTCAGGAAATTCATAGACTCAAAACCAACTTTAAAAGAAGGATTGAAGGGTCTATTGTAAAATAAGACAACCCAAAACCACAACAAGTTTAAACAGAAAGATGGCACAAAAATCCAATGACAATAATATCTCTCAACGTCAACGGTCTAAATGCACCAATTAAGAGACACAGGGTGGCAAAATGGATTAAAAAAACTGAATCCAACATTCTGCTGCCTACAAGAAACACATCTGAATAATCAGAGCAAACACAGACTCAAAGTCAAAGGCTGGAAGACCATTCTCCACGCAAAACAACTCCTCCAAAAAGGCGGGTGTGGCCATACTCGTATCTGACAATATAGACTTCAGGCTGAAAAAGGTTAAAAGGGACAATGAAGGCCATTTCTTAATAATTAAGGGGTATGTATACCAGGAAGAAATCACACTACTAAACATATATGCGCCAAACGAGGGGCCAGCAAAATACTTAAAACGACTATTAATAGACCTCAAAGAAGACATTAACAGTAGCACAATAATAGTCGGAGACTTCAACACTGCCTTATCGACTATGGATAGATCGACGAGACTGAAACTCACCAGGGAAATACTGGACCTGAAGGAAGAAATGGAAGAAAGAGAGCTGGTTGATATATACAGGGCTTTTCATCCCAAAAAAAGCTGAATACACATTTTTTCCAGTGCACATGGAACATTCTCCAAGATAGACCATATACTGAGCCACAAAGCATACCTCAACAAAATAAAAAAAGATAGAAATTGTGTCAACTATCTTTTCAGATCATGATGCACTGAAAATAGTAGTTAACCATACACAGAAGCAGGGAGTCAAACCAAACACCTGGAAACTGAACAGCTCACTGCTGAACAACAAATGGGTCATAGAAGAAATCAAACAGGAAATCCAAAGATTCCTAGAAACAAATGACAATGAAGATACCAACTATCAGAACTTGTGGGACACAGCAAAAGCTGTGTTAAGAGGAAAGTTCATAGCTCTGCAAGCATTCATAAGGAAAGAAGAAAGGGCCCACATAAATAACCTGACCTCACAGCTGAAAAATATTAGAAAAAGACCAACAAAAGAAGCCCAACCCAGGCAGAAGGAAGGAAATAATAAAACTTAGGGAGGAAATCAACGAGCTGGAAACCAAAAAAAAAAAACAATCCGAAAGATTAATGAAACCAAGAGCTGGTTCTTTGAAAAATTAAACAAGATCGACAAGCCACTGGCAAGACTTGTAAGGACAGGGAAAGAGAGAACCCAAATAAACAGAATCAGAAATGAAAATGGTGACATCACAACAGAAAAGACAGAAATCCAAAAGATCATCAAAGATTACTTTGAGAACCTGTATGCCACGAAACATGAGAACCTAGAAGAAATGGATAAATTCCTGAAGTCCTATAACCTCCCACGATTGAAACAAGAAGACCTCCAATACCTGAATAAGCCTATCGCCATCGAGGAAATTGAAACAGTAATTAAAAGTCTGCCCAAACACAAAAGCCCAGGTCCAGATGGGTTCACTAGCGAATTCTACCAAACCTTTAAGGAGGACCTACTGCCTGTCCTGTTCAAGCTCTTCCAGGAAATAGAAGAAACAGAAACACTCCCAAACAGCTTCTACGAGGCACACATCACCCTGATACCCAAAGCAGGGAGAGACAACACAAAGAAGGAAAAATTACAGACCAATCTCCTTGATGAACACAGATGCTAAGATCTTCAACAAAATACTAGCAAACAGAATCCAAAGACTCATCAAAAAAGATCATACATCATGACCAAGTAGGATTCATCCCGGGAATGCAAGGATGGTTCAACATTCGCAAATCAATCAACATAATACATCATATCAATAAGAGAAAAAAAAATAAAAACCATATGATCCTATCAATAGATGCAGAAAAAGCATTTGACAAGATCCAGCACCCATTCATGATTAAAACCCCTCCAGAAAATGGGAATTGAAGGAAGCTTCCTCAAGATAGTCAAAGCCATCTACCAAAAGCCCACAGCGAGTATCATTCTCAATGGGGAAAAATTGAAAGCCTTCCCCTTAAGATCAGGAACACGACAAGGTTGCCCTCTCTCACCTCTTTTATTCAATATAGTACTGGAAGTACTCGCCATAGCAATCAGAGAAGAAAAGGACATTAAGGGCATCCAGATAGGCAAGGAAGAAATCAAGCTATCATTATTTGCAGATGACATGATATTATACTTAGAGAACCCTAAACTCTCGACCCAAAAACTCTTAGAAACAATAGATATGTATAGTAGAGTGGCAGGGTACAAAATCAATACCCAAAAGTCGGTGGCTTTCCTATACACAAATAACGAAAGAGAAGAAAGGGATATTAAGAAATCGATTCCATTCACAATTGTGCCACAGAAAATCAAATACCTAGGAATCAGCTTAACCAAGTGTGTAAAGGACCTATACAAAGAGAACTACAAGACACTGCTTCAAGAAATAAAAGAGGACACGAGGAAATGGAAACACATTCCCTGCTCATGGATGGGGAGAATTAACATTGTCAAGATGGTAATACTCCCTAGAGCTTTGTACAGATTCAATGTGGTTCCTATAAGGATACCCATGACATTCTTTAAAGAAATTGACCAAACACTCCTGAAATTCGTATGGAATAATAAACCCCCACGGATAGCTAAAGCAATCCTTGGGAAAAAGAAGATGGGAGGCATCACCTTTCCCAACCTCAAACTGTACTACAAAGCAGCAGTAATTAAAAACAGCGTGGTACTGGAATAAAAACAGACCTGTGGATCTATGGAATAGAGTTGAGTATCCTGACACCCACCCTCAAAGACATGATCAGTTAATCTTTGATAAAGGTGCAAAGAGTCCAAACTGGAGTAAGGAAAGCCTCTTCAACAAGTGGTGCTGGGAAAACTGGACAGCTACATGAAAAAAATGAATTTGGACCTGTGTCTAACACCTTGCACAAAAATCAGATCAAAATGGATTAAAGATCTCAATATCAGACCTGAATCCATAAAGTACATTGAAGAAAATATAGGAAAAACCCTCCACGACATTGAAGCTAAAGACATCTTCAAAGGTGAAACACCATTAACAAAGCAACTAGAAGAAAAGATAAACATATGGGACTACATGAAACTAAAGAGCTTCTGCACCTCAAAAGAAACAGTGACCAAGATAGAAAGACAGTCCACAGAATGGGAAAGAATATTCACCCAATACCCATCTGATAAGGGGTTAATATCCAGGATATATCAGGCACTGGTACAGCTATATAAGAAGAAAACAGCCAACCCCATAAAAAATGGGGAGAAGAGATGAACAGAAACTTTGACAAGGAAGAAATTCGAATGGCCAAAAGGCATATGAAAAAAATGCTCATCATCACTAATCATCAGAGAGATGCAAATCAAAACAACAATGAGATATCACCTCACACCACAGAGACTGGCCCATATCCAAAAGGGTAAAAGCAACAAGTGCTGGCGTGGATGCGGGAAAAGGGGACTCTCATACATTGTTGGTGGGAATGTCGACTTGTACAACCTTTCTGGAAAACAATATGGACATTCCTCCAAAGACTAGAAATTGAGCTCCCTTTTGACCCAGCCATACCACTCCTGGGAATATACCCCTGGGAAGCCAAAAACACACAGCGGAAAAACACAATCCGCACTTTTATTTTCATAGCAGCACTATTCACAATAGCCAGAACCTGGAAACAACCAGTATGCCCGAGAACTGATGACTGGATAAAGAAACTGTGGTACATCTACACAATGGAATACTATGCAGCTGTTAGGAAAAATGAAGTTATGAAATTTGCCTATAAATGGATGGACATGGAAAGGATCATGTTGAGTGAAATTAGTCAGAAGGAAAGAGAGAGACATAGAATGACTGCATTTATTTGCATGACATAAATATATCAGGTGGTCTTACCAAAAGTGGAAATTACCGCAAACGTGAGGGAGTCAGAGGTTAGGTAAGACAGAGAAGGGAACATGTGTGAATAAATGTCGAAAGGGCTGATACCAACATAGAACTGAGCATTAAATACAGGCAAAAAAATGCACATGATGGCTTCCAAGTGTATGTAGTGCAACCCACAATGTGTAGGAGAAGGAAGGAGAGAGAGAGGGAGAGAGAAAAGAGATAAAGAACCTGCCATTTAGGCAGGCTATGGGAGGGGGGAGGGAATTGGGGACATTGGTGGTGGGAAATGGGCACTGGTGGAGGGCGGGTGCTGGAACACTA
>JAJIBD010031156.1:0-28089 GCA_021461705.1 Cryptotis parvus | reverse complement strand
GAAATGCTGTTTGCCCAAACAAACAAGCATGGCTCCCTGATAAAATATAAAGCTACAATGAAACAGAGGAGACTTGTGAAGGCTTGGGAAATATTTAACTGGCATTGGTGTTGATCTTTGAATTGTGTATGCAGCCTCAGACCCCCTCCTCATCTATTTAACATTCAGACAATATAACCTCACAATCTGTCAGCCTAAATGAATGCAGAGATATTCGAGAACATGGATCCTCACCTTTCATACTGTGAGATCCCAATTTCTGAGGGTCGTTATCAGCTAACCTTCACCTCTCTGTCATACCTGGAATCTGCGCCTTGTGAGCGTTTATTCCCCTTAGTTTTTACGCGTGGTGGTCATCTTGGCCTGCGTGGCTGGGGTTCCTAGCCTGGAATCTAAGCATCGGGTTTTTCCTTTTGCTGATTGTATGCCTGAACCTGTAATAAGTAAAGTCTTTTAAAAACCACTTGGCGGATTCCTGGTGTTTATCCATTCCTCGCGGCTTCAGAGGTAGAGGGGACTTCGCTTCCCGGCTTTTCTTAAGGGGACCCAGTGGGCGCCTGTAGTGACTTGTTTTATCAAACACGAAGTGAGGGTGACTTTTGTTATATCTGTGCTTGGCCAAGCGCAAAGGGTCAATTTTCATGAGCCACTTTCCTACTGATGGTATCTGGCCTCCAAATTCCAAAGAAAAATTAACAAGTTTTGAATGTTCACAGTCAGACTCAAGGAAATAATGTATTAGGAACTGTTTGGTGGAAGGCATACATATGGTTTTAAAAATCACATTGAAGGGGCTGGCAAGATAGTACAGAGTGCAGGGTTCTCTATATTCTGAACTGGATTCAATCCCTGCCACTCTATATCAAGGAGTGATTCCTGATCTCAGAGCCAGCAGGAAGCCCTGAGCACCCGTGGGTGTGGCTCAATAACAAAACAAAACAATAATATTTGAGCTAGAAATTTTTTTCCATTGCTTGCTTTCTCTCTGATTAGCCTTGTCAAGGCACTTTGTGATTCTTGCAAATTAATGGAAAAAGGTGTCTTGATTTAGAAACATGGTGTGTGTTTATGTACACATACTTAGACATACACACATACTGGACATATGGTCTTGGGAATATAGTTCAATAAAGGGGATGAATGAATAAATCTGAGTCAAATAAGTAAAGATTCAAAACAAAAAAAAAACGAAGTGTCTCAAAAAATAGTACACTTTCCTTGCCTCAAAAAAACACATTATTTTCCTTTTCTTTTTGTCTTTGTAGGGCTCGCTGAGCGGTGCTCAGGGGTTACTCCTGGCTCTACACTCAGAAATTACTCCTGGCAGTGTTTGAGGGATCATTTGGGTTCCCAAGGATCAAACCGGGGTCAGGCACTGCAAGGTAAACACCCTACTCATTATCCTATGGCTCCGGCCCTTTTTCCATTCTTTATTGGAGAGTTAGACAGTCAATTTTTTGTTTTACTTTTTGTTTTTTGGATCATACCGGGCAGTGCTCAGGCCTTACTCTTGCTCAGGGATCACTCCTGGAGGGGCTCAAGGGACCTGGGTGGTCGGGGTGCAAAGCAAGTGCCACAACTCCTGTACTAGCTTTCTGGCCCCAGACTGGCCTATTTTTGTAACCACTACCCTCTGTTGGTGGACATGGGTGGTTAACTTCGTGCTTAGTAACATATAGCATCTTCAGAATGATAAAAGCAAACTCAAAAAGTCATATCAATTTAATCTGATCTGTATCTCTTGCTAAGCTAGTTTTTGGACTTTAGTTATACTGATACTATTTTCAAAGGTGGTTTCTCCCTTACACAGAAAAATTTAAAAACTATAATAAAAAATCTAACAGTGAAGCCTGCGTGTATTGTCAGGAGCACTTTATCACCACATCCACTGGAGGAATAAAAAAGCACACCTAAAGGAATTTGAAAGAGATATTTTCAGTAATTTGTCTTAACAAAGTGCTGCAATTTTCAATAAAGGATGAAAGGAAGGGAATATGGCCTTCAGGCTGAAAGTGAAACTCAGGGTTATCTGGTTTCTAATTCCTGGGCCAAAGCTGTTGTTGAAAAATCAGCATTTCTCATCCAGTGCACACAGGGGCCGACTCCCAGTAGGCCCCAAAACATCTTAAGGCAGTCCAGAGGTGAAAACTATCAAAGGGGCCATGGCACTAAATAAGGGGAAGTGGTCCTTATCTTCTGACAAGGCTGTGGGAAGGAAACAGGGATGAAGGGGGCCACAGTGCGGCAAATACTGAGAAACAAAAATCAGGATGGTTTTGTTCAAATAATTTAATTCTCTCAATTTACTCATGTGAAAATTCTATAAACCTGCAGCTTCTCCAATTCTAACTCCCTTAAACTAATTGATCTTGACATCATTTAAGGGGGATCATACTCAAGTGAAAAGAAGATCTCTAAAAAGCAAAATCAAGAGAGAGGGGGCTGGAGCGATAGCTCAGTGGGTAGGGCATTTGCCTTGCAGCGGCCGGCCCATGCTGGCCTGGGTTCGATCCCGGCATCCCATATGGTTCCCAGAGCACCGCCAGGAGTGATTCCTGAGTGCAGAGCCAGGAGAAACCCCTGAGCATTGCTGGTGTGACCCCAAAAGCAAAAAAAAAAAAAAAAAAAAAACAATCAAGAGAGAAATTTCTTGGGGTCTGGCCCCTGTTTCTCATAGTGTTAATGTAAAACAGGTTTTTCCCTTTTATGTTCCTATATCATTGGATTCAATAAAACAGTCGATGCAAAACTTCAACAGAATGAAGATCTTTGGTGGCGGTAAGGGCACATTGGTGCTGGGACTTGTGTTGGACTATTGAACACTTAAAACAACTGTACTGTGAACAACTTCGTAAATCATAGTGTATAAATAAAAGTTTAAGAGAAACTTCAACAGAAACTATGATAACTTTCGGCTTTAGTTCATTAGTTTATTCCACACCTATGTATTGAGCATTTACTGTATAAGACGAGTACATGGCATATACTATGATAAACACAGAGCTTAATAGACCATGTAACACAGTAGTGAACAAACCCTAGCCAGTCGATGACTGGCTCTGTACTTTTTGGGGTATAGGACAAGAGCGGCACATCTGGTGGTGGTTCTCAGGGCTTACTCCTATCTCTGAACTCAGGGTCACTCTTGACATTGCTCAAAGGACCATATGTGGCGCCGAGGATCAAACCAGGGTTAGCTGCATGCAAGGCAAGAGCTTTACTCCTTGTATTGTCTCTCAGGCCCCAGAGGTGTTGTTACACTGGAATGAGATGACAGGGCATGCAGGACGTGAGACAGGGGTTAAGGGTTGAGATATTGCCCAAACTGCTCTGTGGAGACTGTGGAGTAAGAGGTGAAGCAGATGAACCAATGAGGAGACAATGGCCATTGTCTCAGCAAGAGGCCGTGGCGGGCCAAAGTGGAGAAGGTGAGAAAGGGTCACTGTTTTTGTTCTGTAGATACACACACATTTTTGTTTTGTTTTGTTTGACATCACACCAGCAGTACTTCAAGGCTACATCAACACTGTGTTTGGGGTTGTACCTGATAGTGTTTAGATTGCTAAGGATCTGACGGCTGGAGTGCTAAGGATGGAACCCAGGCCTTTCTGTAAGCAAAGCAAGTGTATAGCCCCTTGAGTTAATGCTCTGGTCCAGACAGGTACATTTGGAAGGTGCTACAACAGCTCATAATTCACTTTCCTACCATGGTTTCATGAAGAGCTTAGTAATGACAATTCTCCCAACTTATGTAACACTTAATGTGGTTCAGGTACTATACTGAGCAAATAACATGCGAACTAATTTAGTCCTTAAGCAACACCACAAAGTCAGTTCTACTTTTATAGTCATTTAGAAAAGAGGAAACTTGGGCAAATAATAGTTAGGTAATTTAACCAGTATCTCACAGTAGCAGATGAGAGATGAGGTTATACTAGGCTGTCTGAATCCAGAGTCTATGGTTTGCCCAGAGGTATGTGGTCTTACAAGGTTGCTATTTAACAGAAATCACTATTTTTATCTAGATGAAGCTCAGTCCACTGAGAATATGGGAAACAATTCTTAATAATGCTCACTCATGGAAAAATTAGGTTTCAAATACAACTTTCAGAACTATCTTTCCTATCTTTAATTAAAAGAAATATTAAGGAGCTGATTTGCAGAGAGCCATTTTCTTAGGTCCACTGGACAAAGGTGGTGCTAGTCTACCTGGCCTGACTCCCAAGCATGGTCATGATCGGGGCTGCCAGGACAGCATCCATTGTGGTCCTGGGAATCAGATAAGACCAGACTGCCTGCCTCTGGCTGCATCCCTTCTTCCAAGTAATTTCCTTTGGGAAGAGCAGCTATCTCCACTGCATCTCCGGCACATGACAAACCCAGAGTTTTCATCAGCAAGAATGACTAGAGTTGTTCTGATTTTCATAATCATTTCTCTAGTGCCAATCTTCCTATCTGATCTCTTGGAATACGGGTCAGAGATATCATGGATGATGAAACTGAAAATGAGGAAAAAAAGACTTTAAGGTAGGATTAAACTAATAACTACAGCTGGTTCCTGATGCTTTTTGTTTGTTTTGGAGTCATACCTGGAGGTGCTCAGGACTTATTCCAGGCTCTCCACTCCAGGGACCTCTCTGACTGGCTCAGGGGACCATATGTGGTGCCAGGGTTGAACCAGGTTGACAGCATGCAAGGTAAGTGCCCTATGGCTATATAGTAACTCTGTCCCAGTTCCTGATGCTTCTACAAAAGGTTGTGAGGTCACCTGTGACAGGTGCGCTCAATAGGTTTTCATTGTGAAAGAGCTGGGTAAACATTCTCTGGCATCAGCACACAGAGGGGCATGCAATCATACATGCTTTTTAGGATTTGAGGCTATATTTTGTTTAATGCTTAATTCGGTTTTGCTTCAATACGTCTGGCCAGTGCAGAAATTTGTGTGACTTAAGGAATGTTGGATGGTTTGGTAATACACCTGATTATAATTCTGTCTTCAGGGAAGCAACACATTTCAAATTTTTTTCTAGAAGATTCATTAGAGTCACCCTAAGTACAACAGGGAGGCCATAAAACCTTTTATGAGCCAGTAAAGAGGATCTTCTGTCCCACAATGTTTCAAGCGAGATAAAAGTACTCTTTCTTTTCCATCCCATAAAAAGGAGGCTTAAGTCATTTATTCCAGAATGAAAGAAGAAAAAAAGCCCAGGAGAGCAGAGACAGATCTTCAGATTTCTTTTATTCATCCCTGTCAAGAAACATGAGTGACTAAGTCCCAGCACATCTTTCTAAGGGACCCATTACTAACCTGTGTGTGGGTGGGGTTGGGGTGACTTCTTCCTACATGTTTTATGACTGCATGTCTGAGGGGCTTCTTAGTCCTACAGGTAAGGTCTGTAGGGCTAGAAAGGCAGGGCGCCGCCGGGTGGGCGACAAAACAAAAAAAAAAAAGAAAGGCAGTGCAGGAGGTCAGGCACCTGCCTTACCTGCGGCTGGCCTTGATTTGATCTTCAACACTGAATATCAAACTTGAGCACCATCAGGAGTGATCCCTGAGCAAAGAGTCAGGAGTAAAGCCTTGAGCACCACTGGTGTGTATTGTCATTTTGGAAAGTGAGGCAGCTTTATTTTTGTGTGTGTGTGTGTGTGTGTTTGTGTGTATGTCTCTGTGTGTGCATGTGTGTGTTTAGTTTGGTTGTCACACCAGTGGTTTTCGGTGTCACACCAAAACTAAACACACACATGCACACAGACATACACACAAACACACACACAAGAATAAAGCTGCCTCACTTTTCAAAATGACCTAGAAACTTTTCAAAATTTTACAAAGAAAATCCCATAGAATGTACCAAGAAAAACCTTCATGGAAGGTCTAAATGTGTTTAGTAAGATCATGGAGACAAGGTCAGCACAGAAAACAATGGAACTGCTGTATACTAACAGCAAACAAATAGAACCCAAAGCAAGCAACACCGTTTACAGCTCCCCAAAGCAAAGGAAATAGACCTGTGTATAAATCTAACAAAACAGGCTGAAACTATTTAAAGAAAATTTAAGTAAATTTTCATCCTTTTTCTGAAAATTACAATCTACTGATGAAAGAAATTGAAAACCCTAATCATTAAAGAGACATTATTTTGAAAAATCAGCAAGGTGTCAGTACTTACTAAACTAAGTATATATTTAAAATCCTTTCTGGAACCAGCAACATAGTACAGGTATTAAGGCACTTGTCTTTCATGTGGCTGACTCTGGTTCTATCCCTGGTAACATCTATAGTCCCTGAGCACAGAGCCAGGAAGAGTCAGCCTTCAGATGTAGATAGGAAATTCCTTATTTTTAGTTTTTAAGCAGGTTTGTTTTTTTCTTAATACATAAATATATATGTATGCATATTTTGCATCTATACACATATATGCATATATATGTACATATATGCAGTATGTTTTTGTTTATTTATGGAATCACTGTGTGGTGGACCATTACAAAGCTGTTCATGATTGGGTTTCGGTCATACAGTGTTCCAACACCCATCCCTCCACCAGCGCACATTTCCCAACACCAATGTCTCCAGTGTTCCCCCTCACCCAGACCCTCAACAAGCCTGCCTCTATGACAGGTACTCCACTCTCTCTCTCACTGTCTCTCTTGTCTCTCCTTTTGGTAGCATGTTTTATTATCTGTCAATATCAATGCTCTGTCAAGCCCCCACCAGAGTGACAGGAACTCCATCCCACTACTCTAGCGTAACTTTTCTTTTCTTCTCTGTTGAGCTAACACGAATGTCCCCCTGAAGCTGAGGAAGAAAGAGTGATGGTTGAACTTGCTTGAGCTGTTGCTAGTCTTTGATAGGGTAGATTACACTAACTGAATTTCAAATACTGAATTCACTCAGCATACTCAGAATAAGTCCCACCTGATTGGGATACATTATTCCTTTCATTCATATATAGGTTTGGTTTGTTAGCATTTTGTTGAGGAGTGTTTTTCTTTTTTAAATATTATTTTAGGTGTTATGGTTTAAAAAGCTCTTAGTGGTAGGTTTTCCTACATAAGACACCATGGCCCCCATCAGTGCTCATCTCTCCACCTCTGCCCCCAGCTTCCCAAGCTTCCTACTAAAGATGAGTTCTCAGCTTCTGTGACTTTGAACATTTGCTTATTTACATCCTGCTTATGAGAGGTCATTCTGTGTTTGACCCTCTCCTTTCACCTGACTAATCACACTCCGCATGATACTCTCCAGATCCATCCATGTAGCAGTACACTGTAAGGCTTCATCTTTTCTTCAAGCTGTGTTGCATTCCACCAGGTATGTACTACAGTTTATTTATCCATCCATCTATTCTTGGGCACCTGGGTTGTTTCCAGTTTAGGGTTATTGCCAAGAGTGCCACAATGAATACTGTAGTGCAAGTGTTATTCTAAGACTTTTCTGGCGAGTTTTTGGGCGCTTGGGATAGATACCCAAATTGACATTGTGGGGTCACACAGAAGCCAATTTCTAGTTTTTTTTTTAAAGAAGTCTCCATACTGTTTTCCCCAAATACTAGAGCAGTCAACGTTCCCACCAGTAGAGAAAGAGGGTCCCTTTTTTTCTCACATCTGCACCAACACTGGGTATTTTTATTCCTTGTGTTGTATGCCAGTCTCTCTGGTATTAGGTGATATATTGTTGCTGTTTTGATTTACATTTCTCTGATGATAAATTATGCAGAGCGTTTTTTCATATGCCTTATGGCCATCTCTACGTCTTCTTTAAGGAAGTTTTGGTTCATCTTTGCCCTAATTTTTTCTTCACCCATTTTTTGATGGGGTTGGTTGTTTCTGTTGAAGATCCTTGTGTAAAACATACATTTCTGTATTTCTTTTTGTGAGAGCCTGTGACTATAAAATATTTTTCGTTTGGTTTAGTTTTAGTTTTGAGACCACACCAGATGTTGCTCAGGGGACTGTGCAGGGTTGGAGTTGAACCCAGGCTCCTGCATACAAAACCTACACTCCAGCCCTTTGAACACTATCTCACTGGCCCTGCAGGTGAAATACCTAGTGCTACCCAATAATGTTTTCTTTTTGCTCCCATTCTTAGTACTTTGCTGAATAAAGAAATATTGATTGAAAGTGATATCCTACCCACCCAGAGTTTTGATTTCATTTGTTTTCTGTCTTTTTTTGCTAATGAAAATACATTATGGACAAATGTTCCCATTTCTTTCTTTCATTCTTCTTTTTTTTTTTTTTAAACAGATAAGCTCTCATTTCATTTCTTGGTATTTAAAATTTTTTTCTTTTGATATTTTATGCTTCATAGTTACCAAAGTAAACTTGTGTGTGCAATCGGAAAACTACTTGGAAATTGTGTGAGCATGTGTTTGTGTGTGTGTGTGTGTGTGTGTGTGTGTGTGTGTGTGGTGATGTTAGGGCTCAGGTCTGTTTTCAATTCTAGAAAACTTATCCATTTGGGTCTTCCACTATTGTGGTTCTCTCGAGTCTCTCTTTATTTTTTTTGCTTTTTTTTGGGGTCACACCCGGCGTGCTCAGGGGTTACTCCTGGCTCTGCACTCAGGAATTACTCCTGGCGGTGCTTGGGGACCATATGGGATGCCGGGGATTGAACCCGGACCGTGCAAGGCCCTACCCGCTGGGCTATTGCTCTGGCTCCCCCTTTTTTTTTTGCTTTTTGGGTCACACCTGGCAATGCTCAGGGGTAACTACTGGCTCTGCATTCAGGAATTACTCTTGGCGGTGCTCATGGGACCATATGGGATACCGGGGATCGAACCCAGGTTGGCCACATGCAAGGCAAATGCTCTACCTGCTGGACTATCGCTCCAGCTCCCCTCCATGAGTTTCGAGTTGTATCTTCTAGAACTCACAGGTGATTCTGTTCTCTTTATCTCAGCGAGAGCTGTGGTATGCTTCCTAAATTTCACTTTGTTGATGGTGCTGAAATGGAACCTCCATCAATTTGGGTCCCTGAGTGGTTATAGTAGATCAAAGACTCCTTCCATCTTGCACAAGACATACACATTTTGAGCAAGAAAAAAAAAATAGCTGCGTTAAGCACCATGAGATTTGGAGACTGATACTCCAGCATTACTTTGCTTATACTCTCTGATAATCTATTCCTCCACAGTGCTGTTTTTGTTGTTTGTTTGTTGTTTTAGGGCCACAACCAGAAATGCTCAGGGATTACCCCTGGCTATGTGCTCAGGAATCACTTCTGGAGGTGCTCGGGGATCATATGGGATGCAGGGGAGTGAATTTAGGATAGCTGCATGCAAGGCAAGTACCTTAGCAAACTACTATCTATCCAGTCCCAGGACTGGTTTTCAAAGTTCAGGATCCCATCAGTGCATAGTTCATGTATAGAACTTCTGTTTCTCCCAATTTTGCTTTTCTCACCAAGTAGACACTGGCATCATCCAGTTCAAAAGGCTGTTTTCCTTGACTATAAGTTAAGAGTTCCCACTATCCCATCTTTTATATCAGATGATCAGCTACTTCAGTTTCTAGGTTTCCTGTTCAGCAGCCCCTGGCTATCTTTCTGGTACAGATCAGAATCTTTGCCCAAATTCTTGTGGTCAATACTCATGAACTATATTCTGAAATATCCCATGGCCACTAATACTTCCACTTCAATGTGCTTCTTTATATCTTTGGCCTCGAGATTTTCTCTCCTTGATTTCGATCTTTTCTCCTTCAGAATTATTTACCTTCAACTTAGAGACACTTTCTCCTTGCTGGAATGATGCCTGGGTCTTCTCTTAGAGCTGATGAATGACGGAATTGAAAGGTTCAGACCCAGAAGAACACCAGAACACACAAGGGAGGTACACATTCAGAGGTAGTAATTTACCAGCTAAATAGAGAGGGAATGCTGTAAGTGAGGCTAGCTGTCTACAGGGAAATTTCCACACAGGACAGCCTAAAATGTCGCTAAAGGCATGTGACTGATGGAAGTGAAGATGATCAGAAATCAGACAGCCTGAACTACTGAAAAATAATTTATAAGTAGCAAATGAAATACCAGAAGAAAGGGCAACAATGGAATATTTATTCTGTCTTGGGCGAAAGGTGTCATGATGTGTCTTGAGTTGTCTTGGCAGGTATACAGACTAAACTAGAAGCAGGTAAATCTCAAATGGGAAATACTCAGACTTCAATTATTTTGATGTAAATTTTTTTTGTGGGGAGGAGTTTGAGTCACACCATGACGTGTGCAGGGACTATTCCTAGCTCTGTACTTAGAAGTGACCCCTGGTGATACGCAGGAGACCATTGTGTAGTACCTACAATAGGAGGTAATGCGTATGCCAGTCAAGCATACTACCTTCTATACTATCCCTCCACACATGAATATTTCTGGATAAAATTAACAATGTCTCTGGGGCCAGAGAGATAGTATAGTAGGTAAGGCCTTGCCTTGTACACACCTGATCCAGGTTTTGCCTGAGCCCTGAGTACTGCTGGCTGTGGACTACCACCACCTATCCACCCCCCCCCCCAAATACTAATGTCACATCTTACAGAGTCAAATGTAGTTGGTATTTTCTTTTATATGTTAGGTCATTGCTATGAACATCAGTTACTCTCACAGACTATCTTATTTTAAGTATGGTGCCATATTAAGAACATTACCTGCATGATCTCAACTATTATTATCATTATTATTGGGTTTGGGGGTCACACTTAGTGATGCTCAGGGGTTACTCCTGGCTCTCTGCACTTTGGAATTACTCTTGGTGGTGCTTGAGATATGGGATGCTGGGGATCGAACCCAGATTGGCGCATGCAAGGCAAATGCCCTATCCACTATACTATTGCTCTGGCCCCACTTTCAATTATCTTTAATACTCTGATGAAATAGTTTGCCTAAGTTTGCCCAAGGCAAGTAAAGGGGGACAGATGTCTCTAATCACTCAACTGGCTATTTCTGTACCTTGTGCTCTTCTTTGAAGGGAAGAGGGAATCCTGTACTTACAGGCCTTGAATGGCACAGCTCAGAGTTGAATAATTGCTATAGAGAGAAGTACAGGATTGTGGATTCAGCCTGGCTTAGGATGAGAAGAACTAACCAACAAATGACAGTGATTATGCTGGTTAGTTCCTTCTAACAGAGCTGCCTCCTTTTCAAACTGTACAAATTCTTTTCATTATTCAAAATCCAACTCCGACACTACTTTTCATTAAAACCTTTCTAAGTTCTCCAATTAGGAATGTCTCTTTCTTTATTCAGCACAGAGGAGTGCACAAGTCTGCGGGTGGTTCTGGAAACAGAGCATGAGGCTCAAATCCTGATTTTGCTGCTCCTCATGTTAGAAACTGAATAGCTGGAAAGGAGATCCTTGACAAATGGGCCGCTCCAGCAACATTGGTATTCAGCTTCCATACACGCCTCTTTCATTAGAACCCAAACTCCTAGAAGGCAGAAACTCATCTGACTGTAACTTCAAAAATTCCTACAGAATCCTAATTTTTCTCACTGCCTCCAGACCTAACATCTTCATGTCTATAGATTATTAAAAGACTTGCAACCAATCTCTTAACTTCTGCCTTTAGTTTATACCAAACAGACAGAATCCAATTTTGAAGCGAAATTAGTGCATGTTGGCTCAGGGGCAAGGTCAGGAGTTTACATGGTCAGGAGTTTAATCCCTGGTGCTGCCACATGCATTGAGCAGGGTTCCTGTGGCTGTGACCCCTAACCCCTAATAGAGCCATCTCTAGAGCACAGTGAGATGTGCGTAAGCACTGCAACCTGCTTTGAGCACCACGACCTGACACACAATTACCTCCCAGTCACTGCAACAACAACAACAAGGGGAAGGGAGGGAAATAAAACACATTAAAATAATGTTTAAAAATCCAGAAATGCTGCTGCTATTCATCACTGCAACACAGATGAGACGGATACAGCCCATGTCCATGTCCATGTCCATGTCCTTCCCTTGTAAAACCCCATATTGTCTGATGAGACCTACCCAGATAAGACCAGCACACATCCATGGCCTTCCCTTGAAAAACCCCATATTATCTGGCATCTATCTCTCGCCAAACCTCATCCTCTCCTTCCCGTTAGTGTGGGATGCCATCAGAGTAGCACTGAAGACGGTCAGTTGTCTGAATGCTGTGACCATCCTCTTGTTTGGAGCCTCTACACTGGCTGCTCCCTTGGCCTGTGATTCTCCTTTCGAGGTAAGAGCATAGTTTATATTTCATTGACCCAATTTATGGCTCCAACACAACTTTCTGACTATGCCCCTTGTCAATGGTTCGTTAAATGCCAGTTTCCCCTCTTCATCTTGTTACCCCCTCTCCTACTTAAGTCTTCTTCAAAACATTTGTATCCCTTATGTTTTGTTTAGTGTCTGTCTCCCCCACAAATATAAATGTTTCAGAATATCTAAGGGTTATAATGCTTTTGGCCCGCACCCTAGAGTGCCTTAGACAGTGCTCAACGTGCACTGGTTAAAAGAAGGGATTTGGGGCAAGGAATGTATGAAGCCCTAGGTTGGCTTTCTAGCACTACAAACTTAATAAAAAAGGAGGACATTCTATTTTCCCTTTTTCAGTTAACACAGTATCATACTCATTGCAGGTATCTCATTGGTATTATTTACTCATGACTTTCTTATTCTTACAAAAATCTTCTACAGGGTTAGGGAGAGAAGTCTAAGGGCTAGAGCACATGTCTTGGCGTGGGGTAACATGGATGATTTTATTTGGCTTTTTGGGGGGTCACATCCCATGACGCTCAGGACTTACTTCTAGCTCTGCAGTCAGGAATTACTCCTAGAGGTGTTTGGGGGATCATATGGGATGCTGAGGATAGAACCCAGGTTGGCTTTGTGCAAGGCAAACACCCTGCCTACTGTACTGTCGCTCCAGGCCCCATATGTGGAATACCTGGGTTCAATTTTCTAGCACAGAATGGTTTCCCATGTACCATCAGGAGTGACCCTCAAGGATCACCAGACTTGTCTTCCCCTGCCATTCCCAAAGAGGTTCCTACATAACAGCTCTTCTTAGAAAGACAAATGGATGCATCTGAAAGCACAGAATCCCAGAAATCTTCAAAAGCAATGACTGACTCAAAGAACAAAGCATCTTGTCTCAGGGGGCAGCTTCCCTGCATCAGCGCCGTCCTTGTGCTGCCAATGCCAAGAGCAATCTCAAAGCCTGTATGAACTCTGGACAGGAACTGAGAAAATGGCTGGGGGAATAGAATCAGGAGGAGACTGGGGACATTGGTGGTGGGAAATGTGCACTGATAAAGGGAGGGAATGGGTGTTCAAACATAGTATGACTAAAATCCCATCATGAATAACTGTAACTCACGGTGATTCAATTTAAAAAAATGTTAAAAGCTGGTGTGACAGAGCGATAGTCCAGCGGGTAGGGCATTTGCCTTGCCGTGGCCAGCCCATGCTGGCCCAGGTTCGATCCCTGGTATCCCATATGGTCCCCTGAGCACCGCCAGGAGTAATTCCTGAGTGCAGAGCCAGGGTAACCCCTGAGCATCGCCGGGTGTGACCCAAAAAGCAAAAAAAAAAAAAAAAAAAGCTGGTGTGAAGTGACTATGGCTGGTCCAGAGTTCCCCCTAGACACACAAGAGTATGAACCTGGAGGAAGAAACTCTGAATTTGAGAAATTGGGACCTCATGGACAGGAAGGTGTGAAGTCATAAGATGATGTCAACCACCTTTCCCTGATGGGAGCTATCAGAGAGTGTGAGGTGCTTCAGAACTCCAAAAGGTTTCAAAAATAGAAATGGTGAAGACAGCAAGGCGGCCGCTGGCTCAGTGAAGGAAGAGCCCATCTCTAGGCTTCTGGTGCAGCCGTGTGGGTCTAGGGACATGAGGCAAACACTCAAGACTCCATAGTTTCCTGCCCAAGTGAAAGGGCTCTTTTCCTGGCTCAGCAGGAGCTGATGAACATGCCCCCATGTGGTGTTACGATGGAATCACACATCACCTTTCCTGAAACAGGAAACAACCCTAAATCCCAGAGGCCCTGTCAAAGCTGTCGTAGTGTCACCTGGGAACTTGCTTGATGTGCCAAAATCTCGTCCCACTGGAGAACAGCATCAGAAAGTCGAGGAGAGTCACACACAGGGGTGCTTTCACCAGTTTTCTGCTCAAGTCTGGGCACCACAGGCTGAATGGTAAGCGTCACATGACCAAAAGCAGAAGAGAAGTGGAGTGGGAAGGGCAGACTGGGGGCACTTTCTTCCCCTGGGAGGGTTCTCATGAGTGCAGTTTGAAGAATCCCTTGAATGTGGGGAGGGAGTTGTCATGCAGATTTGGGGGTGTTGGGCTTGAGTCCAGGCAGAAAAGAGCAATGTGGCCATAGTTTCTCATTGGGGGAAACTGCTGGAATCCCCAGGGGCCACAGTGGCCAGGGCGGGTTCACTCATTCATCTGGGTAATCTCTGACTGATGTGCATTCTGAAGGTCTTATGTGGGTCCCATGTGATTCTCATTATCCCAAGCATTCCTTCTACACAAGAACCAGACTGTATCTCTTTTTGAAATAACTCACCATGGCACCTTTTACCATGCCACAAACCAGAGTCCTAATAAATGCACACAAACATGAATGGAGAAAAAAACATTGAAAGCGTGGGCATGGGGTGCGGGAGGTTGGCAAGTGAAGGATTTATTTTTATCATGTTTGGTTTTGTATGACTGAGAGATATTTAGGCGGAGATGTCTGAAAGCCAATTAACACCTTAGAAAAATTCTGAAAGTAAAAAAATAAGTTGGTGGGAGCATCATTTTAATGACATTACCCAACTTTGGAGAAATCAAGCTCAGCATGATGAAAATAGGAATTTTTCTTAATGAAGATACAGTGAAAGAACTTCCATTTGCTAAATCTGAAGAGTGGTGGTTTGGGGGGATGTGGGGCTGTCAAACAGAAAGGGAGGGACACATGCTAAGTGCTGCCCTGGCATCCAGGGTGTGGAAGTTTCGCCTCCAGAACTAATAGACCAAGTCAGCTCTCAGTGCCAATATGGATCCTGTGTGACACCACATTGAAAAAAATCTGAGCGCTGGAGCCAGATTTGACTGTCATGAAACACTTTAATTTGTGAGCTCAATAATCTGCTGATGGTTCCTTCAGTGTGAAGGAATGGCAGCAGGAAGGGGGAAAAGTGTCCCAAATTGATTAGTTTGTTCAGGCTGCTGGAATGGGCCACAGGCTCAGGGTGGCTCAGTCAACAGACGTTTCCTTTCTCACAGTTTGGGGAGCTGCAGGTCTAAGGTCAATGAGTGAGGAGATCTAAGATGGAGCTGGGTCCTTCTGAGGCCTCTCTTCTGAATTCCCAATTGCTCCCTGGGCCTCTCCTCTGTACTTGGCTGGCCCAACTGCCTCTTCTTAAAAAACTGCCTCTTCTTAAAAGAAGACTCATATTGGACATGGGTCTTGCACACCTAAGACTTGTGCCCTTCTCATGGAACCACATCCCAGTCCAAATGAATAAAAGCCAGTTTTTATTTGGGGGGAGGGTGTGTTCTGGATTACGCCTGGCTATGTTCAGTGAAACCCCTGATTCTGTGCTCAGGAATCAGGACTGGCAGAGCTCCCATCTGTGATGCTGAGGGTCAGGCGGGTGTGATGGCATGAAGTCAGGTGTTCTAATTCCTTCTACTATTTCTCCAGCTGCCAAGCCAGCTTTTAAAGGACAAACTAACCTGGAAAGAAATTTCTAAATGTGGAAGAAATTTTGCATTTACAAAAGCCAAAACAAAACAGCAAGCAAGAGTCAATAAAACTAAGGTAGAGTTTCCCTGGCAAAGGACAATTAAAGATACCGATAACCTCCATTCTCCAGCACCACCACCATCCTCCCTCCCACCCATAACTAAGAAGTATAGTGTATCGTTTGGCATTATAAAACACATCAAAATTTCAGAATTTGCCATCATAGGACAGAGTCTTTCTTTAGCTGTTTTGCCCATTCAAACCTTCAACCCAGACTTATCCTTGAAACTCTACTTTTTTAATATCTATCTATCTATCTATCTATCTATCTATCTATCTATCTATCTATCTATCTATCTATCTATCTATCTATCTATCTATCTATCTATCTATCTATCTATCTATCTATCTATCTATCTATTTCTATCTATTATATTATCATTATCATTATTATTATCTATCTATCTATCTATCTATCATCTATCTATCTATCTATCTATCTATCTATCTATCTATCTATCACACCATGAAATACACAATTACAAAAATGTTCATGTTTGGGTTTTAGTCATACAGTGTTCCAGCACCCATCCCTCCATTTCCTACCACCAATGTCCCCAATTCCCTCCCCAGCCCCCACCTGCCTCTATGGCAGGATCTTTACCTCTTTCTCTCTCTCTCTCTCTCTCTCTCTTCCTTCTCTTACACATTTGTGGCTTGCAATGCATACATCATGTATATCATTTTGCCTACATTCAATGCTTAGTTCTAGGCTGGTATTATCATTTCAAAACTGTACTTTTATGCTAAAATTACTCATTAACACAAAAATAACAAGCAAGAAGATCAGGTGAATTATCACTACTAGATCCACTCCTTCCATGTCTTACATCAGAGACTGGAAATCTATGGAGTCCATGTTATAGCTTCCAACAGCATAATTTATTGCTATGTCCTTGAATTGTAAAAATATTTGAAGATCAGACTATCTAAAATATTTTTCCTTAAAAAATATTTTAATAAAACAACTGTTCAGTGTAACAGTATCAAGTATTACATCAACATTAACATACCAGGGTCCTTGGATGATAAAGTTTTTGTTTTTGGGGGGCCAGAGAGATATCACAATGGGTAGGGCATTTGCTTTGCATGCAGCCGACCCAGGTTCAACCCCCAGCAACCCATATGGTCCCCTAAGCACCATCAGGAGTCATTCCTGAGCAAAGAGCTAGGAATAACCACTGAGCATCGCTGGGTAGGACCCAAAAAGCAAAATAAATAAAAATAGATAGATGATAGATAGATAGATAGATAGATAGATAGATAGATGATAGATAGATAGATAGATGGATAGATAGATAGATAGATAGATAGATGATAGATGAAGGATAGATAGATAGATAGATAGATAGATAGATGATAGATAAGACTTTGTTTTTCAGATGAACCGCTATGAACCTCTTCTGAAATAATGAAATCTATTTGACCCATTAGTTTCTCCTTTGATCTTCGTTCTTTGTCTTATTTGCAATTACTGCAATTATCCTTACCTCACTTTCTTATGAGCGCATTGTATCCAACTGCTACTAGAAATAATTCTTGTTTTAACAGTTCTTTCTCTTACATTTTATTACTTTCTCAAAAATCTAAATCATATCTATCTTGGTATATATAACAGAGCTGGGTATTTATATCAGAGTAAAGCTTCTTCATTTTTCTCCCCATTGTCTTATGGCTTAATGAAGAGTTTTTGTCAGTGGCAGTATTTGTTACATTAGGATAGGGATCTGGGTTAGAACAGAGAACCATGCTATGACAAAAAAGAAGAAAAGAGTTCATGCTGACAGATTGATTTTTGGAATAGGCTTTGGAAACTGAAGTCACTGATCTACGTCTACTACTTTTTACCCCATAGCTCCACCTGCAGTACTGAAATGTGTGTTCACCTTGCAAAAAGGTGACCTACAATTCAAGAGCTGGCTGTGGTGGAAGACAGAGAAAGAGCATACCCTTAGGCTCCTCACTGTTAATCCACCTAATCTACGCCAGACCCTGTAAGATAATAATGGCTCAGAGAGGGCTCAGATCCTGAGAATCGCTCAAATCTTTCCTTCATTTCCTGTGATGTGTTTACCGGCTTCCTGCCTGCAAGGTAACCCTCTGGATAGCTGCATAAGGCATAGTAGTTCTCAGGTGCCATATTAACAAAACATTTCTTCAAAATCTGAAAAACATTAAGAGGTCCAGCTTGTGCTGTTTAATAGCAAGAGATTTCAAAATATAGCTTAATGTTTTTAAGTTAAGAATAAACAAATCATGTGTTGACACGGACTTTTACAGAAACATTCTTAATGAATAAATTGAGAGCTAAGTGGGCAAACTTGTTTTGTTTTTTTTTTGGATGGCACACCCAGAGGTTCTCAGGGCTTTCTCCAGGTTCTGCTCTCATGGGTCACTCCAGTGGGGCTCGGGGACCATGTGGAGTGATCAAGATCAAATCCTGGTTGGCTGCATGCAAGCCCTATTCGTTGCACCATCCATCTGGCTCCAGAGTGGGAAAACTTGGATAAGTTTTTCCTTCTTTCAGAAAACCTCATATAGCAAAACAAAAGCCTATAAATAGGGAAACTTAGGAGTGATTACTTGTCTCAAAAAAAAAACTTGGTTTCAAAAACAACTAGAAGAAAAGATAAACATATGGGACTACATGAAACTAAAAAGCTTCTGCACCTCAAAAGAAACAATGACCAAGATACAAAGACAGTCCACAGAATGGGAAGGAATATTCACCCAATACCCATCTGTTAAGGGGTTAATATCCAGGATATATCAGGCACTGATACAGCTATATAAGAAGAAAACAGCCAACCCCATCAAAAAATGGGGAGAAGAAATGAACAGAAACTTTGACAAGGAAGAAGTTCGAACGGCCAAAAGGGCATATGGAAAAAATGTTCATCATCATTAGTCATCAGAGAGATGCAAATCAAAACAACAATGATATATCATTTAATACCACAGAGACTGGCACATATCCAAAAGAGCAAGAACAAAAAGTGCTGGCGTGGATGTGGGGAAAAGGGACTCTCATTCATTGTTGGTGGGAATGTCGACTGGTACAGCCTTTTTGGAAAACAATATGGACATTCCTCCAAAGACTAGAAATTGAGCTCCCATTTGACCCAGCCATACCACTCTTGGAAATATATCCTGGGAAGTCCAAAACACACAGCAGAAACACCATCTTCACCTTTATTTTCATAGCAGCACTATTCACAATAGCCAGAATCTGGAAACAACCAGAGTGCCCGAAAATTGATGACTGGATAAAGAAACTATGGAACATCTACACAATGGAATACTATGCAGCTGTTGGGAAAATGAAGTTATGAAATTTGCCTATAAATGGATGAACATGGAGAGGATCATGTTGAGTGAAATTAGCCAGAAGAGACAGATATAGAATGACTGCATTTATTTGCATGACATAAATATATATATATATATATATATATATATATATAAACATATTATGATACAAATATCCAAGGTCAGGCGAAATGTGGATCAGGAGGTCTTGTCAAAGGTAGAAATTACCACAAACATAGAGGTTAGGTAAGACAGAGAAGGGAACAGTGTGACAATAATTGTCGAAAGTCTATTACCATATAGAACTTAGCATTAAATACAGGCAAAATGATACACATGATAACCTCTAAGTATATGTATTACAGTCCACAATATGTAAGAGAAGGAAGAGAGAGAGAGAGAGAGAGAGAGAGAGAGAGAGAGAGAAAAAAGAGATGGAGAACCTGCTGCCACGGAGGCAGGCTAGGGGGGGGGGGGGGGGGGGACATTGGTGGTGGGAAATGCGCACTGGTGGAGGGATGGGTGCTGGAACACTGTATGACCGAAATCCAAACATGAACATTTTTGTAATTGTTAAAAAAAAATAAAAATAATAAAAATAAATTTAAAAAACACTTGGTTCACTATTTTGAAGGATTTCTTGAAATATTCCCAGCCCTGATTCTCTTTCTCACCTTAGTTTAATGATTGATTAAATTTCAAAAGTATCTTTTAGGATATTTACTACGTCAAGAATAAGAATCGCGACCCTCCTGATGCCATCAGCCCGACGCCCAGCAGCTCCCCGCTTTCCCCACCAGGTGCGGTTCCGTCAGGCAGGCCCCTAGGAACTTTGAGAAGGGGACCAAACCACACCCAGCTTCTTCGGACCACCCTCCTGAGCCATCCGCCCGATGCCCAGCTGCTCCCCGTTCTCCCCCACCAGGTGCGTTCCCCCGGTGGTCAGGCCCCCGAGGAACTTTGAGAAGGGGACCAAGCCACACCCAGCTTCTTCGGATCTTCCACTGGACTACCTCCACCCCAACCCCCTGACTCTGGAACCACCCACCAGACACCCCAAAATTCAAAACTACGCCGGAGCGCTAAGCGCATCTGTGAAAGTAATATCTATCTACCTGAGATACCACTGAGCATTTGCCCCTACATTCTTTGCTTATACATCCCTAACTGCAAAGTAATTCAGGCACCTACTAACTCTATTGACTAGTCACCCAGAACACACATTTTCAACCTACGATAGTCATTATGGTAAAGCAATGCAGAATTCCTTCAAGCTCTACGATTGAAGTCACTAATACAGATGAGTCAAGCAATAACGATGAGCTATATAACCTCTCTGAAAAGGAATTTCGGAAGGAACTGTTAAAGATTCACAAGGAACTCAAAGAAACAATGGAATACAAAGTCAATAAAATACAAGAGGACATGAGAGCAGAATTGAGTAAATTTCAGACCAAAGTACAAGCAGAAATGACAGATATTAAAAATGAGGTAAGTGAACTGAAAAACACAGGGGAAGGCCTCCAAAGCAGAGTAACAGCTACTGAAGAAAGAATTAGTGATCTCGAAGACAAGGTTCAGAGATTCTGTAGACAACACCAGAAGATGGAGAAAAGACTCACAATCAACGAACAGACTACCAGAGAAAATCGGGATGAAGCCAAAAGGAACAACATACGCATCACTGGGGTCCCAGAAGGGCAAGAAGAAAACCCTGATGAAGAAGAAACTGTCAAAGCCATCATCGCTGAGAAGTTCCCTGAACTGAAGAAAGCATGCTCCCAGATACAGGAGGCCCGTAGGATACCAGCTAAAAGAAACCCCAATAAGAATACTCCAAGACACATCCTTATTAAAATGACAAAAACGATAGACAGAGATAGAATACTGAAAGCAGCAAGATCAAAGAAGGAAATCACATACAAAGGAGCATCCCTGAGATTTACAGCAGACTTCTCAGATGAAACACTCCAAGCCCGAAAACAATGGTGGGATATTGTGAAAAGACTCAATGAACTGCAGGCTTCACCAAGAATTCTTTACCCAGCTAGACTTACTTTCAGATGTGAAGGAAAGATACACAACTTCATGGATAAACAACAACTCAGGAAATTCATAGACTCAAAACCAACTTTAAAAGAAGGATTGAAGGGTCTATTGTAAAATAAGACAACCCAAAACCACAACAAGTTTAAACAGAAAGATGGCACAAAATCCAATGACAATAATCTCTCTCAATGTCAACGGTCTAAATGCACCAATTAAGGGACACAGGGTGGCAAAATGGATTAAAAAACTGAATCCAACATTCTGCTGCCTACAAGAAACACATCTGAATAATCAGAGCAAACACAGACTCAAAGTCAAAGGCTGGAAGACCATTCTCCACGCAAACAACTCCTCCAAAAAAGGCGGGTGTGGCCATACTCATATCTGACAATATAGACTTCCAGGCTGAAAAAGGTTAAAAGGGACAATGAAGGCCATTTCTTAATAATTAAGGGGTATGTATACCAGGAAGAAATCACACTACTAAACATATATGCACCAAATGAGGGGCCAGCAAAATACTTAAAGCGACTATTAATAGACCTCAAAGAAGACATTAACAGTAGCACAATAATAGTCGGAGACTTCAACACTGCCTTATCGACTATGGATAGATCGACGAGACTGAAACTCACCAGGGAAATACTGGACCTGAAGGAAGAAATGGAAGAAAGAGAGCTGGTTGATATATACAGGGCTTTTCATCCCAAAAAAGCTGAATACACATTTTTTCCAGTGCACATGGAACATTCTCCAAGATAGACCATATACTGAGCCACAAAGCATACCTCAACAAAATAAAAAAAGATAGAAATTGTGTCAACTATCTTTTCAGATCATGATGCACTGAAAATAGTAGTTAACCATACACAGAAGCAGGGAGTCAAACCAAACACCTGGAAACTGAACAGCTCACTGCTGAACAACAAATGGGTCATAGAAGAAATCAAACAGGAAATCCAAAGATTCCTAGAAACAAATGACAATGAAGATACCAACTATCAGAACTTGTGGGACACAGCAAAAGCTGTGTTAAGAGGAAAGTTCATAGCTCTGCAAGCATTCATAAGGAAAGAAGAAAGGGCCCACATAAATAACCTGACCTCACAGCTGAAAATATTAGAAAAAAGACCAACAAAAAGAAGCCCAACCCAGGCAGAAGGAAGGAAATAATAAAACTTAGGGAGGAAATCAACGAGCTGGAAACCAAAAAAAAACAATCCGAAAGATTAATGAAACCAAGAGCTGGTTCTTTGAAAAAATTAAACAAGATCGACAAGCCACTGGCAAGACTTGTAAGGACAGGGAAAGAGAGAACCCAAATAAACAGAATCAGAAATGAAAATGGTGACATCACAACAGAAAAGACAGAAATTCAAAAGATCATCAGAGATTACTTTGAGAACCTGTATGCCACGAAACATGAGAACCTAGAAAGAAATGGATAAATTCCTGAAGTCCTATAACCTCCCACGATTGAAACAAGAAGACCTCCAATACCTGAATAAGCCTATCACCATCGAGGAAATTGAAACAGTAATTAAAAGTCTGCCCAAACACAAAAGCCCAGGTCCAGATGGGTTCACTAGCGAATTCTACCAAACCTTTAAGGAGGACCTACTGCCTGTCCTGTTCAAGCTCTTCCAGGAAATAGAAGAAACAGAAACACTCCCAAACAGCTTCTACGAGGCACATCACCCTGATACCCAAAGCAGGGAGAGACAACACAAAGAAGGAAAATTACAGACCAATCTCCTTGATGAACACAGATGCTAAGATCTTCAACAAAATACTAGCAAACAGAATCCAAAGACTCATCAAAAAGATCATACATCATGACCAAGTAGGATTCATCCCGGGAATGCAAGGATGGTTCAACATTCGCAAATCAATCAACATAATACATCATATCAATAAGAGAAAAAAATAAAAACCATATGATCCTATCAATAGATGCAGAAAAAGCATTTGACAAGATCCAGCACCCATTCATGATTAAAACCCTCCAGAAAATGGGAATTGAAGGAAGCTTCCTCAAGATAGTCAAAGCCATCTACCAAAAGCCCACAGCGAGTATCATTCTCAATGGGGAAAAATTGAAAGCCTTCCCCTTAAGATCAGGAACACGACAAGGTTGCCCTCTCTCACCTCTTTTATTCAATATAGTACTGGAAGTACTCGCCATAGCAATCAGAGAAGAAAAGGACATTAAGGGCATCCAGATAGGCAAGGAAGAAATCAAGCTATCATTATTTGCAGATGACATGATATTATACTTAGAGAACCCTAAACTCTCGACCCAAAAACTCTTAGAAACAATAGATATGTATAGTAGAGTGGCAGGGTACAAAATCAATACCCAAAAGTCGGTGGCTTTCCTATACACAAATAACAAAAGAAAAGAAAGGGATATTAAGAAATCGATTCCATTCACAATTGTGCCACAGAAAATCAAATACCTAGGAATCAGCTTAACCAAGTGTGTAAAGGACCTATACAAAGAGAACTACAAGACACTGCTTCAAGAAATAAAAGAGGACACGAGGGAAATGGAAACACATTCCCTGCTCATGGATGGGGAGAATTAACATTGTCAAGATGGTAATACTCCCTAGAGCTTTGTACAGATTCAATGCGGTTCCTATAAGGATACCCATGACATTCTTTAAAGAAATTGACCAAACACTCCTGAAATTCGTATGGAATAATAAACCCCCACGGATAGCTAAAGCAATCCTTGGGAAAAAGAAGATGGGAGGCATCACCTTTCCCAACCTCAAACTGTACTACAAAGCAGCAGTAATAAAAACAGCGTGGTACTGGAATAAAAACAGACCTGTGGATCTATGGAATAGAGTTGAGTATCCTGACACCCACCCTCAAAGACATGATCAGTTAATCTTTGATAAAGGTGCAAAGAGTCCAAACTGGAGTAAGGAAAGCCTCTTCAACAAGTGGTGCTGGGAAAACTGGACAGCTACATGTAAAAAAA
Organism: Cryptotis parvus; assembly: GCA_021461705.1. Lineage (NCBI taxonomy): Eukaryota > Metazoa > Chordata > Mammalia > Eulipotyphla > Soricidae > Cryptotis > Cryptotis parvus. The sequence continues at coordinate 3,965 of JAJIBD010031156.1, read as the reverse complement.
TGAATTTGGACCTGTGTCTAACACCTTGCACAAAAATCAGATCAAAATGGATTAAAGATCTCAATATCAGACCTGAATCCATAAAGTACATTGAAGAAAATATAGGAAAAACCCTCCACGACATTGAAGCTAAAGACATCTTCAAAGGTGAAACACCATTAACAAAGCAACTAGAAGAAAAGATAAACATATGGGACTACATGAAACTAAAGAGCTTCTGCACCTCAGAAAGAAACAGTGACCAAGATAGAAAGACAGTCCACAGAATGGGAAAGAATATTCACCCAATACCCATCTGATAAGGGGTTAATATCCAGGATATATCAGGCACTGGTACAGCTATATAAGAAGAAAACAGCCAACCCCATAAAAAATGGGGAGAAGAGATGAACAGAAACTTTGACAAGGAAGAAATTCGAATGGCCAAAAGGCATATGAAAAAATGCTCATCATCACTAATCATCAGAGAGATGCAAATCAAAACAACAATGAGATATCACCTCACACCACAGAGACTGGCCCATATCCAAAAGGGTAAAAGCAACAAGTGCTGGCGTGGATGCGGGGAAAAAGGGGACTCTCATACATTGTTGGTGGGAATGTCGACTTGTACAACCTTTCTGGAAAACAATATGGACATTCCTCCAAAGACTAGAAATTGAGCTCCCTTTTGACCCAGCCATACCACTCCTGGGAATATACCCTGGGAAGCCAAAAACACACAGCGGAAACACAATCCGCACTTTTATTTTCATAGCAGCACTATTCACAATAGCCAGAACCTGGAAACAACCAGTATGCCCGAGAACTGATGACTGGATAAAGAAACTGTGGTACATCTACACAATGGAATACTATGCAGCTGTTAGGAAAAATGAAGTTATGAAATTTGCCTATAAATGGATGGACATGGAAAGGATCATGTTGAGTGAAATTAGTCAGAAGGAAAGAGAGAGACATAGAATGACTGCATTTATTTGCATGACATAAATATATCAGGTGGTCTTACCAAAAAGTGGAAATTACCCGCAAACGTGAGGGAGTCAGAGGGTTAGGTAAGACAGAGAAGGGAACATGTGTGAATAAATGTCGAAAGGGCTGATACCAACATAGAACTGAGCATTAAATACAGGCAAAAAAATGCACATGATGGCTTCCAAGTGTATGTAGTGCAACCCACAATGTGTAGAGGAGAAGGAAGGGAGAGAGAGGGAGAGAGAAAAGAGATAAAGAACCTGCCATTTAGGCAGGCTATGGGGGGGAGGGGAGGGAATTGGGGACATTGGTGGTGGGAAATGGGCACTGGTGGAGGGCGGGTGCTGGAACACTATGTGACTGAAACCTCCAAACATGAACAACGTTGTAATTGTATATCTCACGGTGGTATAATAAAATGTTTAATTAAAAAAAAAAAAAAAAAAAGCAAGGTGGCAATCTGTTGGACTCACCCAATATAAAGTATTCTGGACTCAGAATTTCTTTCTTCCACCCCCTAGCATTGGCTACTGAAGATGAATGTGTATGTGCATGTATGTGTGTGTGTGTGTGTGTCTGGGTGTCTGTGTGTTAGCAGTTAAGCATATCTCATTTTTCAAATGCTATCTTTTGATGTTTTTGGGGCTACATCTGGCAATACTTGGAGGACCACGTGGTGTTAAGGATCAAACCTAAGTCTGTGCCCCAGCCTGTTGAGCTGTCTTGTGTTCAAATGAAATCTTCTGTGGAATTCCAATGTTTATAGTAGGAGAGTTCCAGAGAGTCATGCAGTCTGAGAACACAGATTGAAAATCAGTCTTCAGTTCCTCTCCAGCTTACTGCCAAGTCTCTGAAAAATCACCAGCTGCACCTCCACCATCACTTGCGATGGTTTTGGAAACACCTCCAACCTCCATGGATACAGTCAGACCCTCAGTGGCAGCAAGAGTTCCCCTTCAGGGAACTGAATGACTCTAGTGTGTTTAAGCAATGACTGTCTTGTCCACAGGGCTGGAGAAGCAATACATTGGGGAGGGAACTTCTCTTGCACACAGCATCCTGGGGTGGACTCTATGGTCCCCAAGCCCAATAGAGTGATCCCTGACTAGAGAGTCAGGTATAAGCATGGAGTACCACTGTATGGCTCCCAAGCGAAACAAACAAAAAAACAGGAGAAAGCCCTGAGCACTGCTGGGTGTGGCTAGGCCCCTGCCCCATCTAATAACAGACTTGTCCAGTGATTTGGAGTCTTTTAACTGCAGAACAGTGATGCCACAGAACACATCTGACAAAGAGGAATTTTTCCTGCCACTCTGGACAGGATAACCCCAAGGTTATGCTGCTGCTTTGCTCCAGGAAGTTGCTGTGCTCTCAGTCCAAAAAAAAAAATGAGTATCTGTACTCTGACCCTCAATGCGTCGAGTGAGCAATTCTGCCCTAGGCCTTTGTGAAAGATGATGAAGAAAAACTCAAAGCCCTGCATAATGGCTTTGGCTTCCACCTTCCCGATCCCAGAATCTTCAGTGTTCTAGAACAATCTTCCCAATCTCTGAAGTAAAAGCAGGTACAGAAAGAGACTGAAATCGTGCTCTGCCAGGCAGCCGCCCACCCCTTCTAGGATTTCTTCTACTAGAGAAATAGTTCCGGCTCTGACAGTACCTGAAACAGCACGGAAATGTGTCCCAAATCTACTGATCTGCTCAGAAATGCTCTTCTAGTAATTTTTAGTTTTTCTATGATCCTGACTCAGCTACCATTATTCAAGGAAGAAACAAATTTCATAAATGTTTCATTTACTCTATACAGTGATACTTGTTTTCATTTGTCTGATTTTTCTGTTTTTGAAAAACTATGCTGAGGTTGTTCGATCATGCTCAAGCAATCTAATCTATCAGTTATTTTCCCTTAGAAGAGTGCTAGCTCTGACCATCTTACCCAGGGGAGAGTCTGGCAATAATGTTTTTGGTTGTATTGAGGTTAAATTTAGGAGTGTTCAGGGCTCATTCTGGGTTCTGTGCTCTGAAATCACTGCTGGAAGGGCTTGGGGAACATATGGGGAGCTTGGTCGAACCCAGGTCAACATCTTACCTGCTGTATTATCTCCCCCGGCCTCGGACTCTGGCAATTATGAATGTACTTTCCACTAAATCCCTAATTTCCTAAATTTCCCTCACAGAATGGTCACCCTTGGGTACTCCTGAGGAATACATAAGATACCCAACTGTTCCCTCAATTTGGGAAAGTCTTCTCTCAGTTTTACATCCCCTGTGCCATTTAAATCATTCTTGCTTGTTGAGTCTGAGCATTTAGATTGGAAATCTGCTATAGGGCCTGGCCTCAGGGATATGCTAAAGTGAAGGCATCAGAATGTGGTCCACAGGCATCTGACCACAGCAAGAAGGAAGTTTCGTTCTTGTGTTTACAGAAGTTTTGTCTGACCAATTCCTGAGGGCACAAAGAGGGTGCAAAAGTCTTGCCCACCTGTCCACAGCTTTCCCTCGAGGGCCAATGGTGGAAACCCGGCCCTAATTCTGCCACATTCCTGATAGGCACTCCATGACAGCAAAGCTGCAAAGAAAACATCCCCCACTAAAATCCAGACCAAATATCACTAGGAAAGGACTTTACCACTAAATCCAGACTGAATATCACTGGGTAAGGACTTCACCATTAAAATCCTGACCGAATAATATCTGAGAAAGGACTTTACCATTAAAATCCAGACCGAATAATATCATTGAGAAAGGACTTTTACCGTTAAAAATCCAGACTGAATAATATCATTGAGAAGGATTTCACCATTAAAATCCAGACCGAATAATATCAGTGGGTCATTTTTTTCATGGAAATTATTTCTAATACCTAACTCTACTCCAAAGTGATGTCTACTTCATTTTGGAGACATACCTTCTCTTCCTCTCTTTTTTCATGAAAGAGTGGTTGAAATAATTGGCTTTGGTTCTACAGTGAACTATCTCATTTGGGCTCGA
>JAJIBD010031155.1:0-46204 GCA_021461705.1 Cryptotis parvus | reverse complement strand
AGTGAAGGATCATCCTATTTACCTTTCCTTCATGCTTATTTCCACTCAACACAAAATCTCCCAGTTCCCAAGACATTGGAAGCAAATTGCATGATTTCATCATTCCTTGCAGCTGCATATATTTCCATCATGTATACCACATCTTCTGTAATCCATCTGCCAGTGGTTCACCTAGGTTTTCCATAGCTCTTTGTGCAGAGTGCAGCAATGAAAACTGGAGTGATATGTCTTTTAGAGAATGTTTTATATCCTAGGCATAGATGCCCAAAAAGTGGAAAATAAAGAAATATTATTTTTTTTTATTATACCACTCGTAGAGGATCACTTGATTACTTGATCACTTGATATCCCATTATTTGTTCTTTTTTGCTCCGCGGGACACCAGTAATGTTTCCATTTACTTCTACATGTGCCAAGTGTAGCCCAATGGCATTCTGGTTGATTCAGGAATATGAAGAGCCTCAAACCGTTCCTTCCAGGGTTCTTAAAAGGAAGTCTTACCATCTTGTAGGTTAGCGGCTACGTGATCTTTGGACGTCCGTGGGATCCAGTCAGTAACTGCTCTAGTCCAGCGGTTGTCTCCAAATCGCATTGCATGTCCAGTCCATCTGATTTTCAATGCCTTGGCAAAGAGACAGCATCCTGATCTTGATCATTGGAGGTTGGAATTCCAGATTCCTCCTCTACGCTTGAGTGAGGCGTGATATTCCAAACAAAGCTCTTTGAATTCCTCTTTGGGAGACCCACATAGTAATTCTCATCCTGTTTTTTTAGGCCCAGGTCTCTGAGGCGTATGTTAATGCAGGAGAATGGTAGAGTTGAAGGGTTGTGCCCGGAGCCAGAGGTTCTTTGTCTTCTTAGCTGTTTCTTCTCGATGCTCTTAAAGGCTTTCCACACGCTTTCTTCCTCCTGCACAGCGCAGGTGCTAGGTCATTCATCATGTTCCGTTCTCAAACTAGGCATACAAACTGCTGCATTCAGAGACGTTTGCTCCATTGAGAGTTAATGGGGCATCTGGAACTAGTTCGCTTTTTATGAACATTGTTTTGTTGAGTTTATTTCCAAGATTCTCTGTTGGCAGTCAGCTAACATTTGTGCCTCTAGGCTAATGTTTGGTGTTATTAGAAAGATATCATCAGTGAAGTGGTGTAGTTGCCAACCTTCTATCTTCACTCCTATTCCTTCCCATTCTAATTGTCGCATGGCGTTCTCGAGGGTGGTGCTGAACAGTTTTGGTGAAATGGTATCACCCCAATGAACCCTCTTTTGATGTTGATGATCACTTCTTTGTAGAATGGTGAGATTCTGTTGGTGAATCTGTAATACAGCCCTCATGAAGGATCTTGATGTATTGGGTTTGGACAGCCCTGTTTGGCTAGGGCTTTGATGACCGCGCTTCAGCTCCACTGAATCAAAGGCTTTCTTTAAATCAATGAACGTGAGACAGAGGGCATCTTGAACTCCCCCAAACCTCAATGAGCTTGGTTACCATGTGGATATGGTAGATTGTGCTGAGTCCTTTTTTGAAGCCAGCTTGTTCTGCATCGTTGTTCTTCATCTTATGTTCTGCCAATCCTGTTCAGGATGACTTGAGTGAACAGCTTGTAGATGATGAACAACAGGCAGATCAGGTGATAGTTGCCAATGTTGATGTCTCCCTTCTTGAACAGTAGAACTGTCCTGCTGGTTTTCCATTGGGAGGGCACCTTGCATTCAGACAGGTAGTGTGTGAAGACGAGCCAGTGTATTGATGAGTGCTGACGACAGATTCTTCAGGTGTTCGGGTCTGACTTTGTCTGGGCTGGGTGATGTTTGCCTTCTTTACCAACAAAATGGCATGTCAGATTTCAGAAGGGAGAAACGTTGGGGATGACATATCCATCCTGCGGAATTTGGTATGTGGGCAGGTGGACGTGGCTATCAAAGAGATCTGAGTAGAAGTCATGGATAATCTTCTCCACTGCCTTTCTGGAAGATGTGATAGATCTATCAGGATGTCGGAGGCAGTCATCTTGGTCTTATAGTTGGCAAAGTGATAAGTGGGCGTTGGGAATGCTTTTCTCAACTTCTGTTGCATCGGCCAGTATAGTCGCTCTTCTCTCTTTGAGGTCTTCCCTTTATTGCTTTTGCTGCACTGCTTTGTGGTGAGATATACAGTTACAAAAGATGTTTAGTCATTGACTGTTCTAGCACACGTCCTCCACCAGTGCTGTATTTCCACCACCAATGTTCCCAAATTCCCTCTCCCACCTCCACCAAGCCTGCCTCTATAGTAGGCACTTTCCCTTCTCTCTCTCTCTCTCTCTCTCTCTCTCTCTCTTATCTTAAACTTATTGTGGCTTACCCTACAGTAATTTATGATTTATCATGTAAATCCTTTTGTGTACATTCAATACTCTAGTCCTAATCGGAGTTACCATTTCCCACAATTAGTAGAAACACTGGTATGTATTTATAATCCCATTAGTGAATGCAGTCATTCTATATCTGTCCTTTCTTCTGACTGATTTCACTCAGCGTGTTAATCTCCATGTCCTGATCCATTTGGAGGTAAACTTCATGACTTCGCTTTTTTCCCATGACAGTTTAATAGTATTCCATTGTGTAGATGTACCAATGGTTTCTTTGGTCTTCTGTTCTCGGGCAACTATGGTTGTTTCCCAGATTCTTGCTATTGTGGATAGATCAGAGATGAATTCAGGAGTTCAGATAGTGTTGCTGTTTCGTATGTTTTCGGTCTCAGTATAGATTCAGGAGTGGGTATTATGTTAAATGGGAGCCCAATACTTTTGGAGGAATGTCCATATTGTTTTCCCCAAAATGGCTGGATCAGTGAGGTTTCCCACCAACATTGTGGAATGGAACCCCTTTCTCTCAGAATCATGCTAGCACCTGTTGTTCTTGCTCTTTTTTGGATGTGTGGCAGTCTTGTGGTGTTATATGATACCACATTTGTTTTTTTGATTTGCATCTCCTGATGATTAATGAAGAGCACTTTTCATATGTCTTTCAGCCATTCAAATTCCTTCTTTGTTGGAGTTCTCGTTGATTTCTTCCCTCCCGTTTTTGATGGGGTTTCCTTTTCTTTCTTGTAAAGTTTAACAGTTCTTGATATATCATGGACATCAGAATGGGTATTGGGTGAATAGCCTTTTCCCCACTCTGTGGGCTAAGTCTCTATATCTTGGTCACCATTTCTTTTTTTTTTGTGGATCTCATACTTTGATACATTTCTTACTTTTAAATATTTTATTATACCACTGTGAGATACACAATTACAAAGATGTTCATAAGATGTTCATATTTGGGTTTCAGCCATACAGCGTTCTAATACCCATCCCTCCACCAGTGCCCATTTCCCACCACCAATGTCCCCGATTCCCTCCCCTTCCCTAGCCTGCCTCTATGGCAGGTTCTTTATTCTTTCTCTTTCTCTCTATCTCTTCTCTTTTCCTTCCCTTCCCACACTGTGGATTACAATACATACATTAAAACGATGTCATGTGTATCTTTTGCCTGTATTTGAGTGTTCAGTTCTAGGTTGGTATTACCACTTTCAAAAAAAATTATTGGCACGCTGTTCCATTCTCTGTCTTACCTAGCCTCTGGCCCACAGTTTGTGATAATTTCACCTTTGACAAGACCTCCTGATCCATGCTTCACCTGACCTTGATGTTGGTATCATAATATGTATATATATATTTATGTCATGCAAATAAATGCAGTCATTCTATATCTGTCTCTCTCCTTCTGGCTAATTTCAATCAACATGATCTCTCCATGTCCATTCATTTATAGGCAAAATTTTATAACTTCATTTTTCCTAACAGCTGCATAGTATTCCATTGTGTAGATGTACAAAGCTTCTTATCCAGTCATTGATTCTCTGACACTCTGGTTGTTTCCAGATTCTGGTATTGTGAATAATGCTGCTATGAACATAAAAGTAGGGATGGTGTTTCCACTGCATATTTTTTTTCTCTACAAATTATGTCATATGTTTTGTAGTGTTTGAACATTAACCTTGTTTTAGGAGAAATAAATGAAGACCTGAGAAGGGATGGGTTGGGGCAGGAAAAGCTCTGAAGGAGTCTTCAAACCTCCAACCAGATAGGTAATTTAAGAACATTTATCCACGAATCTGGTTTTGAGAGAAATATCAACTCTCTTCCACCTTCTTATGAATAAGATTGCTGGTTTAACTGTAGTTGTAGATCTGTTAGCTTTAACACAAGGAGAGGGTACTGCAACTAGGGAAAGTGAAAACACTTCATTAAAGGAGAATTTACCTACTTTCTTTTAATTAAATGCCCTCTCCAGATTGTTGCAAGCCTTTAGTTCATTCCCAGAGTGCTTAGAAGTTGATATTGAAAAGGTATGTTATGGTATCTTTTTTTTTTCTGTGTGTGTGATGCCAGAGAGAAAATCTAGAGCTTCGAACATCAGAGACCTCTTCTTCCAAGGGTTCACCTCTTTGATGCCTTAAATGAGCAAGAAATTTTTTTAAAAAAGTATTTTATTATACCACCGTGAGATATACAATTACAAAGATATACAATTAAAAAGTTCATATTTTGGTTTTGGTCATACAGTGTTCCAGCACCCATCCCACCACCAGTGCCCATCTCCCACCACCAACGTCCCCGGTTCCCTCCCCCTCCCCAGCCCACCTCCATGGCAGGTTCTTTATTTCTTTCCCTTTCTCTCTCTTCTTTCTCTTTCCTTCCAGACTATGGATTACAGAACATACATTAAAGGGTTGTGATGTGTATCTTTTTGCCTGTATTTAATGCTCAGTTCTAGGTTGGCATTAGTACTTTCGACAATTGTTAGCACACTGTTCCATTTTCTGTCTTACCTAGCCTCTGACTCCCACACGCTTTGTGATAATTTCCACCTTTGACAAGACCTCCTGATACATGTTTCACTTGACCTTGGATATTGGTATCATAATATGTACATATATATTTATGTCATGCAAATAAATGCAGTCATTCTGTATCTGTCTCCCTCCTTCTGGCTAATTTCGCTCCAACATAATCTTCCCCATGTCCATCCATTTATAGGCAAATTTTATAACTTCATTTTTCCTAACAGCTGCATAGTATTCCATTGTGTAGATGTACCAAAGCTTCTTTATCCAGTCATCGATTCTCGGGCACTCTGGTTGTTTCCCAGATTCTGGCTATTGTGAATAATGCTGCTATGAACATAAAAGTAGGGATGGTGTTTCCGCCGGTATTTTTTGGCTTCCCAGAGTAGATTCCCAGGAGTGGTATGGCTGGGTCAAATGGGAGTTCAATTTCTAGTCTTTGGAGGAATGTCCATATTGTTTTCCAGAAAGGCTGTACCAGCCGGCATTCCCACCAACAATGGATGAGTGTCCCCTTTCTCCCACATCCACGCCAGCACTTGTTGTTCTTGCTCTTTTGAATATGTGCCAGTCTCTGTGGTGTAAAAGTGGTATCTCATTGTTGTTTTGATTTGCATCTCTCTGATGATTAGTGATGATGAGCATTTTTTTCATGTTTTTTTGGCCATTCGAATTTCTTCCTTGTTGAAGTTTCTTTTCATTTCTTCTCCCCATTTTTTGATGGGGTTGTTTGTTTTCTTCTTGTAAAGTTCTACCAGTGCCTGATATATCCTGGATATTAACCCCTTATTAGATGGGTATTGGGTGAATATTCTTTTCCCATTCTGTGGACTGCCTTTTGTATCTTAGTCACTGTTTCTTTTGAGGTGCAGAAGCTTTTTAGTTTCATGTAGTCCCATATGTTTATCTTTTCTTCTAGTTGCTTTGTTAGTGATGTTTCACCTTTGAAGATGCCTTTAGCTTCAATGTCGTGGAGGGTTTTTCCCATATTTTCTTCAATGTACTTTATGGATTCAAGTCTGATATTGAGATCTTTAATCCATTTTGATCTGATTTTTTGTGCATGGTGTTAGACAGGTCCAAATTCATTTTTTTACATGTCGCTGCCCAGTTTTCCCAACCACCACTTGTTGAAGAGGCTTTCCTTACTCCATTTTGGACTCTTTGCACCTTTATCAAAGATTAAATGATCATGTGTTTGAGGTTGGGTGTCAGGATACTCAATTCTATTCCATAGGTCCACAGGTCTGTTTTTATTCCAATACCATGCTGTTTTAATTACTACTGCCTTGTAGTACAGTTTGAAGTTGGGAAAGGTGATGCCTCCCATCTTCTTTTTTCCCGAGGATTGCTTTAGCTATCCTTGGGGGTTTATTGTTCCATACAAATTTCAGGAGTGTTTGGTCAATTTCTTTGAAGAATGTCATGGGTATCCTTATAGGGACTGCATTGAATCTGTACAGAGCTCTAGGGAGTATTACCATTTTGACAATGTTGATTCTCCCATCCATGAGCAGGGAATATGTTTCCATTTCCTTGTGTCCTCTTTTTATCTCTTGGAGCAATGTCTTGTAGTTTTCTTTTCTTTGTACAGGTCCTTTGCACACTTGGTTAAGTTTGATTCCTAGGTATTTGATTTTTTGTGGCACAATTGTGAATGGAACCATTTCCTTAATATCCCTTTCTTTCTCTTTTTTTTGTATATAGGAAAGCCACCGACTTTTGGGTGTTGATTTTCTATCCTCCCACTCTACCTATATGTGTCTATTGTTTCTAGGAGTTTTTGGTAGAGAGTTTAGGGTTCTCTAGGTATAATATCATGTCATCTGTGAATAATGATAACTTGACCTTTTCCTTGCCTATCTGGATGCCCTTGATGTCCTTTTTTATTCTCTGATTGCTGGTGAGTACTTCCAGTACTATCTTGAATAAAAGATGGTGAGAGTGGGCAACCTTGTCTTGTCCCTGATCTCAGGGGAAGGCTTTCAATTTTTCCCCATTTGGAATGATGCTGCGCTGTGGGCTTTTTGTAGATGGCTGTAACTATCTTGAGGAAAGTACCTTCAATTCCCATTTTCTGGTGGGTTTTAATCATGAACGGGTGCTGGATCTTGTCAAATGGTTTCTCTGCATCTATTTATAGGATCATATGGTTTTTATTTTTTCTCAACAAGCCAGGCGACCCCACCCACTCCATGGGTGCCGCCATTTCCATCGGACTTCCCCTCTCTTCAGAACTCCACCCAGCTGACCAGCCCATCACAGCCGGGATCATCGACACCCACTGCAGCAATTTCTTCCTCAATCCAGCCCAGGTATGCTGGTCCGGGACACTCTTAGACATGGGGCAGAGCGGTTCCTTTGCTCTCCCTGTGCCCAGCCGTTCATGAGGCAGTCGTCGGAAGCATGGTGGGTTCTAGCCTTGGCCCACCACCCTGGCAGAACCCCACAACAAGCCAGGCGACCCCACCTCCATGGGGGCGCCATTTTCCCATCCGGACTTCCCTCTCTTCAGAACTCCACCCAGCCGACCAGTCCATCAACAGCCCGGCTTGCGCAGCTAGCGGTGCGCGTTTATCAATAAATGCTTTATTTGGAGGTGTTTAAAGAATATGCCTCCCGCAAAGCAAGCCTAGCAAAGCTGCTCGTGTTGTATTTGACATGCCAAATGCCAGTAATAATTATATTAGGTCATTCCCATGACCTAATGTAATGTTTTGAGGCTCTTTATGTTCCTGTAGCAAGCCGTGCCCTTTGCTCTACTGGCATGAGACAGGACATATGGAGATATTACTGGTGCACGCTCTAGCAAATAGATGATTTAACGGAAGATGCGTGTGATGATCGTGATCTTATTGATATGATGTATTATGTTGATTGACTTGCGAATGTTGAACCATCCTTGCATTCCCGGGATGAATTCTACTTGGTCATGATGTATAATCTTCTTGATGAGTCTTTGGATTCTGTTTTTCTAGTATTTTGTTGAAGATCTTAGCATCCGTGTTCATCATGGATATTGGTCTCTCATTTTCTTTCTTTGTGTTGTCTCTCCCTGCTTTGGGTATCATGGTGATATGTGCCTCGTAGAAGCTTGTTTGGGAGTGTTTCTGTTTCTTCTATTTCCTGGAAGAGCTTGAAAAGGACTGGCAGTAGGTCTTCCTAAAGGTTGATAGAGATTCACTAGTGAATCCGTCTGGACCTGGGCTTTTTGATTGACAAAGAAATTTACAGCAATTTTGTCCTCTACTAAACTTACTGACTTCACCCTCTATTAGATTATATGCATATATGTATGATATAACATATTATCATGTATGTAATAGATTCATAATATATTATGCATATGTTTAAGTTAATAAATTATGGTGTCTTTAAATGTACTCAATAAAAGTAAATGTTTAGGGAGCTGGAGAGATAGTACAATGTGGTAGGGTGTTTGGGGGGAGAGCGATAATACAGTGGGTAGGGTGTTTGCCTTGCACGTGACTGACCTAGGTTCCATGCCCGGTATCCCATATGTTCCCCTGAGCACTGCCAGGAGTAATTTCTGAGTGCAGAGCCAGAATAACCCTTAAGTATTGCCAGGTGTGACCCAGAAAGCAAAAATAAAATAAAATAAAATAAAATAAAAATGTGAGATCTTAAAGGTACAGTATCTCCCAAGGTGTGTTAAGACTGTTTAGTTCAGGGATATGAACCTGGCCGAGACTATAAATAGGGGCCTCAGGGAGAGCATTCTGGGAGGGGGGCTTCTGGACTGAGAGAGCAGTGGCCTCTGGTGCCTGGCCAGCACCTAGGTGGTGGGGCCCTTGGAGCCGGATGGCCAGCGCCAGGAGGAAAAAGCTGCTCTGATGCCTAGGCCGAGGGCCAGCACCAGAGCCACAGGACCTGGAGCCTGAGCCGAGGGTCTGCCATCAAAGCTACAGGACTAGAGAGCTTCAGAGCTGCTGAGTGTTAGGAGCCCCTGGCAGCAGGGCATCACGGAGGAGCTCAAAAGAATTATATAGAGATTCAGAGACACAAGACATAGTAGCAAAAGATGAAACATGTAACTTGGGAAATAAAGACATAGCCAATGAGGTCCAGAGAAAAGCCCTGAGCAGAAAGGCCCTTAGGAAAGGGTCCGACAGGTAGGTTCTGGGAGAGGACCAGAAGCATGAAGCTTTGAACTAAAGATATCCAGAATTGACAGGCCCTGATGAGGAGGGCCCACCCACACCCCCAAAGAGAGAGCAGCCTGCAGGAGAAACCGCTGGGAGAGAGACAGAAACCTGCAGCTATGGTCGTTGTTCCCTGATAGGTCAGGGAGAACAGTATTGGCCCCAGACACAGGCCAGGGGCCCTAACATACAGTGAGTACTGCTGGGACCAAGCTAGGCCCCAGTATCTGCTGCCGTAGTCACCCCTGATCCCCAAGTAATGTTCACTGTATCACTGTCTCCCCGTTCATCATCGATTTGCTAGAGCGGGTGCCGATAACATCTCCATATGTCCTGTCTCATGCAAGTAGAGCCCAAGGGCATCTGCTTGCTCCAGGAATTATAAAGAGCCTCAAACCATTCCATTAGGTCATGGGAATGAGGTCTATAATTGTTACTGGTATCTGGCATATCAAATACGACACGGGTAGCTTGCCAGGCTCTGCCGTGCGGGTAGCATACTCTTGTAGTCATCTCAAAAAGTAATGTTAAGGCTATGGAATTCACAGGAGGTCCCTTAAGCCTGGGGTCTTGGGACCTCCCTGAGGAGGATCTGCAATCCACCCTCCAATACAGTTATTTTTAAGCCCCAACAAAAAATACAGTGCGGAAGGTGCTTGCCTTGCCCTTGGCTGATCGGGGTTTGATTCCTGACACACTATATAGGCACTCCAAACCTGCCAGAAGTGATCCCTCAACTCACAACTAGGTGTGGCCCAAACAAACAAACAAAAAAAACTCCAAACCCCAACTTCCCCAAAATCCTCAAACATTTAACTTGAATTAATATAGGTTTGATTAATTTGTTATCAATTAGTGTTTCCTATGAAAAATGAAAAAAAAATAAAATGAGTTCTATCTCATTGAATGAGATTTATTACTGAAAATTTAAATCTAATATTAAATTTTATCTAGAGATAAATTGAATAAAAACAAAAATTGTTAATAGAATTAGAGATTACTTATTTGATGAATGGAATTGAAATAATTTTTTCAATTTTATCTTTTTTTTGGGGGACTTACTCCTGGCTCTGATCTCAGGGATCATTCCTGGTGGGGGATAAGGGGGCCATCTGGGGTGCTAGAGATCAAATCTAGGTTAGCTGTGTGCAAGGCAAGTGCCTTACCCACTGTACTATCTTCCCAGCTGAGGAGAGAAATCTTTGTGGGGGTAGAGGCAGGCAGATAGCCAGAAGGGGTGGAATGCATGTGAGCGTGAGGCTCTGAGCTTGATTTCCAGGACTGTGCCTCTTTCCTCTACCTGTCCCCAGACCTCTAGGTGTGTCCCACACCACCAGGTCATTTGAGGGGTACCCACCACCAGCACTGTTGGGGAGTCTGTCCCACCAGAAAATGTGGCATTGAATAAAGTTGAAGATAACTTCGAATCAAACCCTATGCTAAATAAAGTTGAAGATCCAATTATGTTTCTCAAGATAATTAACTGTTCTATGTTTCAGGTTTCTTGACATTATCTCAGATAAATTGTAGTTTAATCTATCTTTGATGTTAAAAACAAATTCTGTGTGTTAGCTGCACTGACTTGCTTACAATGGTATATACAAACAAATGGACTTTAATTGTTCGTCAGTGTATTTCCCTAAAACGAAACACACATAGCAGTTACATATTGACCAGGAAATTTAAAGAGAATGATTGCTTTGTGTTTTCTCATTTCTTCTCTTTGAATGAATAGCTTTTCTTTCAAACATGAAAATGGCAGATTGTAACTCCCAAGCATCTCTATTTGGAATCCTAACTATTCTAAAAATGAACACTGCTGATCGGTTTCTATGTAAATTTCAACATTTGCTATTCTATTTTAATAGTGAGAGCATCAGAGGACTAGAATATCACACAGTCAGTGTAGGTAAGGAATTTATCAGGGAAAGGAATAACCTGGGTGTTTATTTTTTAAATTTTTTTTAACTAGTGCACAAAGGGACCTACAGTACTTAACTAGCAAGATAGCAAGATAAGGCCCCTTATTGATACCAGCATCTGAATTATGTTCTATAATGGCCTTTAATTCCAAATAACTTGTGCATTCCATTCTCACTCTCAATTCCAAAGTAGGACTATTGTAAAGTTTTTGCTTTGAACAAAAATCTCAGGTTTACCAGGACTCTATCTTTCATGGCTGTTGGACAATCCAAAGTAGTTGGTTAAATTCCTGGCTGACTCTTGTAGTAAAGTGCTCATCCAGGCTTTAAATTCATTTATGGGGTAATAATGTGTTTTTCCACTCAGCACTAAAGCATGTTTATTCACTGCTTCTCCCTAAAGGTCAAACACAATTACTGTTGGTGAAACGATCTTGAACAGAAAGTTAGCTGAGTTGCAAAAGGCCTCTTCTTTTCTTTATTTCCACCTAAGTTGTTTGTAGGCTACACCTGGTGGGTGCTAAATGCTCAATTCTGGCTCTGTGCTCAGGGATCACTTGTGTTGGGCTCATGGTACAGTATGGAGTGTCAGGGATCAAACCTAGGTTGGTCATGTGCAGGACAAGCACCCTATCCCAGTGGTACTATCTCTCTCTCTCTCTCCCCAGTGGTACTATCTCTCTCTCTCTCTCTATCTATCTCTCTCTCACCATCAAGCACACATTTCTCTCAAGACTTAAAGAGTTTTGGGGCTGGGAAGACAACAAAACATAAGACAGGAGAAATTCCCGAGTACAAAACCAGGAGTACTCCCTGAGCATTGCCAGGTGTGACCCGAACACAAAGCAAAAAATAAACCAAACCATAAGACTTAAAGAGCTTAGATCAGAGTCTCTTTCTCCCTGCATCCATGCCTGCGCTAGTTGTCCTTGCTCTTTTGGATGTGTGCCAGTCTCTGTGGTGTGAGGTGGTGTATATATTATTGTTGTTTTGATTTGTATCTCCCTGGTGATTAATGATGAAGAGCACTTTTTCATATGCCTTTTGGCCATTCAAATTTCTTCTTTGTTGAAATTTCTGTTCATTTCTTCTCCGCATTTCTTAGTGGAGTCGGATGATTTTTCCTTGTAAAGTTCTACCAGTGTCTTGTATATCTTTGATATTAACCCCTTATCAGATGAGCATTGGGTGAATATTCTTTCCCATTTTGTGGGCTGTTTTTGTATCTTGGCCACCCTTTCTTTTGAGGTGCAGAAGCTTTTTAGTTTCATATAATCCATATATTTATCTTTCCTTCCATTTGTTTTGTCGGTGGTGTTTCCTCTTTGAAGATGTCTTTAGCTCCAGTATCATAGAGGGTTTTGCCCATGTTTACTTCAATGTACCTTATAGATTCATATCTGTTGTTGAGCTCTTTAATCCATTTGACCTTACTTTTGTGCATGGAGTAAGAAAGAGATCTAAGTTTATAGTTTTACATTGTTGGTGGGAATGTCGACTGGTACATCCTTTTTTGGAAAACAATATGGACATTCCTCCAGAAACTAGATATTGAGCTCCCATTTGACCCAGCAATATCACTCCTGTGAATATACCTTGGAGGCCCCAAAACACAACAGAAACACCGTCTGCCCGTCTATATTCATTGCAGCACTATTCACAGTAGCCAGAATCTGGAAACTGAGTGCCCAAGAACAGACAACTGGATAAATAAACTATGATACATCTACACAATGACACTATGTAGTTGTCAGAAAAAAACGAAGTCATGAAATTTACCTACAAATGGATGAACATGGAGATTACCATGCTGAGTGAGATCAGTCAGAATGAAACAACAGATATAGAATGATTGTATTCATTTGTGGGATATAAATATATACAGTTTTCTACTAATTGTTGGAAATGGTAATGACAGATTAGAACTGAGCATTGAATGTACACAAAAGATTGACATAATAATCCCTAAACATATATACAGCAAGCCACAATGTGTAAGAGAAAGGAGAGAGAGAGAGGGAAGGAAGAGAGAGAGAGAGAGAGGGAGAGAGGAGAGAGAGAAACAAGAGGAAGTGCCTGCTATAGAGTATAGAGGCATGCTTGGGGGAGGGGGAGGGAATCAGAGGATATTGGTGGTGGGAAATGTGCACTGGTGAAGGGATGGGTGTTGGAACATTGTATGACTGAAACTCAATCATGAATATCTTTATAATTGTATAACTCATGGTGGTATAATAAAATTAAATAAAAAATGAAAAATAAAAATACTGCTTCAAAAAAAGCAAGTTTAGATCAAAATTTATAATGCCATGAGAACTAGGAGGCACATTATTTTTACTTATTAACAAGTTTCCATCTTCTAGAACAGTGGCTTCCATCACAGGCTTCTGAAAATACTTGTATTGAAAAGTGAAGAACTTAGCAGAGCTAAATTTTGACACTAAGGGTCATTAAATTCATTATCTGCACATTGAAAATGTGGTTAAGGAGCTGTTTTGCTGTTTACCTCCAGTTTTTCATGAGGATTCGGCCTTTTATTCTCACAGTTTATGTGAAGAGAAAAGTGCAAATATTTGGCAGAAATTGCAATTTGTATAGAGAAGAGCCCTGTGTTTTGAGATGTATATTTTATAATACTCACACATATTGGACAGTGCCTTGATTTAATGTATTTATATCAAAAAACATACTTGTATTATATTCTAAAACTAGGACCTTAGGTGAGGAGTCTGAGGGTCATTTTTTGGGGGGTGCTATACCTGGCATAGGGATTACTTTGGCTCTGTGCTCAGGGATCCCATCACTGTTGACGGGATTGCGGGTCTATCTGTGGTGGAGGGAGCTGAAGTTGGGCAGCACATGGCAGGCAGACACTGCCTGATGCTATCTCTCTGGCCCCAGAGGTAAATCAAGAATAAAATAGTGGGATTCGAACCCAATTTCCAGGAACATGTGTCATAATTAGCTCACTATGCTTATTTCCTACCCTTTCTTATGAAACTAGGAGAAAATAAAAACTCTGGCTTATTTTTCAGCATTCCAATTTCTCTGTGCAAGTTATTGGAGACAAATATTTTTGATGTTGTTGCAAAGTTAAAAAAGGAGACTCCTAGAGGTATGAGACGTTTCTATCACCAAGGCTTCTGTTACTGCTTTCATCTCTCTCTTGTGTTACCAGGTTTGTCATGAAATACAGTGACATCTATTTTTAATGCTCCTTTGTGCCTTGCCTTTTACAAACTTTTTCAGTAATTTATTATTAATTTTTATGTCTAATACATTTCTTGTTGTGTATCACAGCTGAAGTTTTAGTTGTTTTGGGATCATATTCCACAGTGCTCCTGACTCACTCCTCATTCTGTGCTCAGGCGGGGTGGGTCAGTCCTGGTGGTGCTGGGGGCTGAACCCTTGTCATGGCTGAAGTGGCACATGCAAGATAAGTGTCTTTCACTGTACTATCTCTTTGGCCCTCACAGCTGTATTAGGGGTGCATAGAATTCAACTGGATTTCTTCTCTCTCTCTCTTTTCTCTCTCATACACAAACACACACTCTCACCTGCACACACTTATATCTCTATTTATCTCTCCAGTTTTATATTGAGTCTCACTCATCTAACACATAATTTTTGGTGGATTAATACATGTTTTAAAAATTTGTTATACCACTGTGAGATATACAATTACAAGCTGTTCATGATAAGGTTTCAGTCATATAGTTTTCCAGCACCCATCCCTCCACCAGTGCATCCTTCCCAGGAGCAGTGTCCCCAGATTACCTCCCCTCCCCCTCTCCTCCTCCTCCTCATCCTCCTCCTTCTTCTCCTTCCTCCTCCTTTTCCTCCTTCTTCTCTCCTTCTTCTTACTCCTCCTCTTCCTCCTCCTCCTCCTTCTTCTTTCTCCTCCTCCTCCTTCTCTTCCTCCTCCTTTTCTACTCCTCCTCTTCCTACTCTTCCTTTTCTACTCCTCCTCTTCCTCCTCCTCCTTCTTCTTTCTTCTTCTCCTCCTCCTTCTTTCTCCTCCTCTTCCTCCTCCTTTTCTACTCCTTCTCTTCCTACTCTTCCTTTTCTACTCCTCCTCTTCCTCCTCCTCCTCTTTTTCTACTCCTCCTCCGTGTCCTCCTCCCCCATTCTCTTACATCATTGTGGTTTGCAATACATACATTTAGAAGTTATCATGTATATCCCTTTGCCTACGTTCAATGCTCAGTTCTAGTTCAGCATTACCATTTCCAACAATTATTAGAACACTTGTCCCTTCTCTATCATACCTAACCTCTGACTCCCACACAATTGTGGTAGCTCCACTCAGTGAAAAGTTCTCCTGATCTATGTTTTCCCTGGTCTTAGGTATTGGTATCATGCTATTTTTAAAATATCATGCTATTTTTTAATACCCTGCAAATGAATACAGTCATTCTATAACTGTTCTTTTCCTCTAGCTAATTTCATTCAGCATGATACTCTCCATTTCCATCCATTTATAGGCAAATTTCAAAGCTTCATTTTTTCTAACAGCTTCATAGTTAGAAATCCATTGTGTAGATGTACCATAGTTTCTTTGTCCAGTCATCAGTTCTCGGGCACTCAGGTTGTTTCCAGATTCTGTCTATTGTGACTAGTGCTGCTATGAACATAGAAGTGCAAATAGTGTTTCTGCTGTGTATTTGGGCCTCCAGAGATTTTTCCCAGGTGTGGTATTGCTGGGTCAAATGGGAGCTCAATTTCTAGTTTTTTGGAATGTCCATATTATTTTCCAAAAAGACTGGACCAGTTGACTTTCCCACCAACAAAATATGGGAGTTACTTTCTCCCCGCATCCATGCCAGCACTGGTTGTTCTTGTTCTTTTGGATATGTTTCAGTCTCTGTGATGTGAGATGATATTATTGTTTTAATTTGCATCTCCCAAATCATTAATGTTGAGGAGCATTTCTTCATATGCCCTTTGGCAATTCAAATTTATTCTTTGAGGAAGTTTCTGTTTCAATACATATAACTGAATCATCTACTCAGCTGACTCATATTTGACACAGGCAATTGCTTTATTGTATTCTGCAATTTTTTTCTTTCTTAGCCACACCTGGCAATGCTCAGGGATTACTCTTGAGTCTGTGCTCATGGATCACTACTGGTAGTGCTCAGAAAACCATATGTGGTGCTGGGAATAAAATCTGGGTCAGGTGTGTGCAAGACAAGTCTACCCGCTGTACTATCACTCCAGACACATTTATTTTGAATTTTTAATCAAGTTCCTAATGTTTGAAATAGGTAATAGTAATATTGGATTAATCATTTAAATATCCAGTTATTTATTTTATATTCACGATCACGATCTTCCCGTTGATTTACTAGGCGGGCACCAGTAATATCTCCATATGTCCTGTCTCATGCCAGTAGAGCCAGGGGCATCGGCTTGCTACAGGAACATAAGGAGCCTCAAGCCATTATATTAGGTCAAGGGAATGACCTAATATAGTTACTGGAATTTGGCATATCAAATACAACACGAGAAGCTTGCCAGGCTTGCTGAGTGGGAGGCAAACTCTTTTAAACACCTCCAAATAAAGCATTTATTGATGAGCCGCGCCGCCGCTTGCAGCTGCGCGAGACGGGCTGTGATGGGCTGGTCTGCTGGGTGGAGTTCTGATGAGAGGGAAGTCCAAATGTGGAAAACGGCAGTGCCCGTGGAGTGAGGGGGTGGTCTGGCTTGTTGTGAGGCTCTGCCGAGGTGGTGGGCCAGGGCTAGAACCCGCCATAATATTTTTATATTATGTATTAAAATTAGGATACTTTCTCATATCATTTAAAAATAGAAAGATATTGGTTTAAATAAATGTTTAGTTCCAAATTTTAATTCACTTTACATACAAAATAAAGTTTACTTAATGAGAAGCAAACAAAAACACATCCATTTTTAATAAAATAATTTTCTATTGAAATACCTTATACATTATTGTTTTAAAATATACACATGTGATCTCAGGTAGAGTCTCTGGGGTGCGGCGACTGGCGGGAGGGCGCCTGGGGCTGTGGTAGAGCCCCAGGTCTCGGCAGAAAGTGGAACTACACCCCCAGAAGTCCGAGTGGAACCGGAGTAAACCGTCATTTTGAACTCTCACCCCGGCCTGTCTGCATCTCAGGTAGAGTCTCTGGGGTGCGCGGCTGGCCGGGTGGGCGCCTGGGGCTGTGGTAGAGCCCCAGGTCTCGGCAGAAGGTGGAACTACAACCCCCAGAAGTCCGAGCGGAACCGGAAGTAAACCGTCATTTTGAACTCTCACCCCGGCCTGTCTGCATCTCAGGTAGAGTCTCTGGGGTGCGGCCGCTTATTATTACTAAAACTAGGAAATTCAACACCAAGGGTAGGTAATACCCTCAAGAAAAAAGAAACAGTACACTAGAGGAATCTATCCCCTGAACACCGCAACACCATGGGAAAACAAAGCAGATCCCCAGCTCGAAGAACAGATGAAGGAATTGACCGTGAAGAATCAAAAAGAATACAGATATGCATGATCACTCTGACAATGAAATTAGAGAGGAAATTGGTAGGATGTTTAAGGAGCTCAACGAAAAAAATTGAGCAGATGTCCAATAAAATACAGGAGAACATAAACGAAGCAGTTGAAAGGGCAGTCAATAAACTACGGGAGGAAATGAGAGCAGAAATGAGAACCATGCAAAGAGAAATATTATCACTTAAAAACTCAGTAGATGAAATGAAAAAACACAATCGGGGCTCTCAACAGTAGGATGACAGCAGCGGAAGAGAGAATCAGTGAGACTGAAGATGAGCTGCAGAAAGCACTCAGAGAACTACATAAGATGGAAAAAGATCTGAAAATGGATCAGCAACGGAACAGAGAACAATGGGATGAAGCCAGGCGGAACAACATAAGAATCATCGGAGTCCCAGAGGGACAGGAAAGTAACCCCAAGGAAATTAAAACAGTTAAAAACATCCTGGCTGAAAAGTTCCCGAGTTAAAGGATGAAGGCATCCAGATCCAAGAAGCCCGACGCCGTACCAGCAAGAAGAGACCCCAATAGAAAGACCCCAAGACACATTCTAGTCAAAGTAATGGATGCCATAGACAGAGACAGAATTCTTCAGGCAGCAAGATCAAAGAAGGAAATTGTGTACAAAGGAGCATCCATTCGACTTTCATCAGACTTCTCAGAAGACACCCTCCAAGCCCGAAGGCAGTGGTGGGATATAGTAAAAAAACTTAATGAAATGAACGCCTCAGCAAGAATTCTTTATCCAGCTAAACTCTCACTCAGATTTGAAGGACAGATATACAACTTCTTGGATAAACAGCAGCTTAGGAACTTTGTAAAATCAAAACCAACCTTAAAAAGAAGGACTGAATGATCTACTATAGGACGAGACATAACCCAAAAGAACAACCAACCTATACAGAAAGATGGCACAAAATCCCATGACAATAATATCTCTCAATGTCAACGGTCTAAATGCACCAGTTAAGAGACACAGAGTGGCAAAATGGATCAAAAATTGAATCCGACATTCTGCTGCCTTCAAGAAACACACCTGAACAATCGAGCAAAGACAGGCTCAAAATAAAAGGCTGGAAAACGATCCTTCACTCAAACAACCCATCCAAAAGGCTGGGGTAGCCATACTGGTATCTGACAACATAGACTTCAGACTGAAGAAGGTCAGAAGGGACAGTGAAGGTCACTTGTTAATAGTCAAGGGATGCATATATCAGGAAGAAATCACGCAATTAAACATATATGCACCCAACGAGGGGCCAGCAAAATACCTAAAACAACTACTAATAGACTTCAAAGAAGACATTGACAGCAACACAATTGTAGTTGGAGACTTCAACACTGCTCTATCAACCCTGGATAGATCAACAAGATTGAAACTTACCAAGGAAATACTGGCCCTAAAAGAGGAGATGGAAGAAAAGAGGGCTGGTAGACATATACAGGACATTTCATCCCCAAAAAAGCTGAATACACTTTCTTCTCCAGTGCATATGGAACATACTCAAAAATAGATCACATGCTGAGCCATAAATCATACCTCCATAAAATCAAGAAGATCGAAATTGTGCCAACTATTTTTTCAGACCATGATGCACTGAAAATAGAAGTTAATTGTACACAAAAACGGAGACCAATACCAAGTACCTGGAAACTAAACAGCTCACTGCTGAACAACCAGCAAGTCATAAAAGAAATCAAAGAGGAAATCCAAAGATTCCTTGAAACAAATGAGACTGAAGACACGAATTACCAGAACTTGTGGGATACAGCAAAAGCAGTGTTAAGAGGCAAGTTCATAGCTCTTCAGGCATTCATCAGAAAAGAAGAAAAGGCCATCATAAACAGTCTGACTTCACAACTTAAGATCTTGGAGAGTGATCAACAAAAGGAGCCCAACCCAAGCAGAAAGAAAGAAATAAAAAGTGAATCGCCTAACTATTGCACCTCAGGGTGCAAGGGTTCCTGAGGTGTCTGTAGGCTTGATATAACAGTGGCTCTCAGGGCCTTCCTGGGGGTTTGATGCTACTACATCCCTCCACCTGGGGCTGGGTTCTGGGTATTCTCTATCATGCTATTAATTTCATCGTCACATGGAAAATAAGCCTACTGCAGCAAAATCACTTGCTATTCATTTACAAAGCGATGCTACAAATTTAAATATATATATACATATATGTATGTGTATATATATACATACATACACTTATTCAGATCTCAACAAAACTACTGTGTGCTAGAATACAATACCTGGTCCATTTGTAAGGAGAGACAAGAGAAAGTATGTTGGATTTATTGAAAAAGGAAAGATGATACTTTGGTAACACAAATCCTCACCTGTCATTAGTTTTTGCTCTCCATAAATATCATTGTAGGTTTGGATGACCCCTGGGCTACCGGACTTATATGGTAGCCTAGAGTTCCACCCTGATTTTGTCTTATAGAATATTCATCCTGTGGAAGGACCATCTTACAAGCCATCACACAACAGCAGAAGCAAGACTAGAATGATGTCTTTGCAGTTAAACACTTTAACCTGGAAATGACACAGACTTATGGATGATACCCCAAGTCTCTGGCATAAATACTCACTCAAAAATGTCTTTTCCAGAGTCACAGACGAGCAGGGCCACTGACAGAATGTACACCAGGTCTGTCCAGCTCCAAAGTTTGTGCTCTCCCCACCACTTCCCACTCTCCTGCAAAGGAAAACTCTGAAGATCCCAAGTGGCTTCTGAGTGAAAGCGGAGTTGGACGCATTTTATAGGGCACCACTTGGAATCGTTCCACGCAAAGGCAAAGGTATGAGAACACCCACAGAATATCAAAGGAGAAATTCTGCCCGGGCTGGACACTTAGGTTATTGAAGCAAGTCTTCAAAACAAAGGCATCACAACGGGGGCTCTGCGTATGTTTCTTTCAGCTGCATCTCCTGCTTATTGTCAATAATTCACCCACAATTCCTAGGCTCAGGATTGCTGGGAAAACAGTTATGGCTCAGTTCCCTAATCTCTAGTGAAACCAGGATCTGGCTTGTGTCTCTTTTATAAACAGTTGCAAATTCACCCTTGTTGCTCTGACATTCTAACACTTGACCAAAGCCTGAGACAGACCGTATCTGTGTATATGAAGAGCACCAGCTTCCATTCACTTAAATTATCCAGAAGGTAACTTGGTTTCCAGTCTCATGGCTGAGGAGCCCTGAGAACACCACAGTGTTCTTTGTTGACAGGATCCCAGACAAACCAATATCTTTTGACAAGTCTCTTAAGACAATAAAAGTGCTCCACGGGAGCACTTCTGCAGCTTTGAAAGAGAGTATTATTTTAAATACATGATCTTTAAAACAGAAGTCAAAATGCAAAAATTATGCTTTGGTAGAAATACCTGAGTTTCTGGCAGTTGTTTAAGGAGATCCCTTTCACTTCAGTGCCCAGAGAACCAAGCAACATTTTCCATCCTTCCGACTGCTCTGAGCACAGCTCTGTGTCCAATGGAAGGAAACTGTTCTCTTGAGCACCAGAATACACAGTTCCAACCTCCCATTCTGGTGGTGTGATCAGAAAAGGGAAGCTCAGTTTATTCAGGTTTAGAATGGAGAGAAAAATGCTGTTACTGTAAAGTTGAATGCAATGAAGTGACATGTAGTAAAGCACCCCATGTGATGTCTGTCACCAAGTAACAGTATGTGGCATCTAGCATCCTAGTATCCATAAGTGACACTGACTTTGAAAAGGCAGGTTACAGGCAACCATGCAGATAAAGTGACACCAAGGAGGAGGACCCAGTATGGAAGCCTGCCTGGGACACATGCTTGGGAATGCATCCGCTCTAAGGTCAGGTCCTTAATCTTTGAGATTTGGAAACTGTCTCAGCATAAGCCAAGGATCCATCTCTTGCTGATGGATATACACTACAGTCACTTCCTTTATTTGCAGTCTAGTCATTCCTGACATCCCTCTGCTAAGTATCAAAGATGAATTCTCAAAATCACCACAGAATAAGAATGGAAGCAACGGCACAATTGGGTTGATTCCAGGTGTCATATAAACTGCTGCTGTCCAAGACCAGAATTATCATTTAAACTGTGTTTTTTTTAGATGACAGTCCCCCAAAAATCACACAAGCTCAGTGTCTAGGTCTGCACCTGCTATAAACAATTTTAAATTCAAGTCAATTAAAATAACCTGACTTAAATATTTATTTCCTCAGTCACACCAGCCAAGGCCGAAGTGCTCACAGCTACCACACTGAACAACACAGAAAGTGCCGCTAGTGTTGCTCTAACCTGGACCATACGCAAGGATTGCTGTAAGTTGTAACTTCTGGCAGCTGGAAATATAATTTCAGGGGTAATACCTAGAGATCATCATAAAGTCTCCCATTTGCGAAAGCCTATGTGTCTGCTCACCATGGTTCTTTTATCTTTGTCTTGATTGATTCTTTTTGTCTTGTTCACCTAGGAAACATACCTGGTGTATATTGCCATTGATGAAATCAATAAAGGAAACATGTAAGGAAAAAAAATATACACATGTATTAATTTTCAACTTTGTTAAATTGTATTCTTGGTGGTTGAAGATTATACTTTCCCAGTGATGTTCTAAGCTGTGTGTTAATTTTCAATCATGGAAGCATGTCTCTATTTTTCTATAAATATATAACAAATGAATGAACATTGACACACAAAAGCTTTCCAATTCTATTTTAGTTACCTAAAAATAATGCTATTTTGGGTTTTATATATCAAAACATATTTAAATGAAATTTTATGTGTATGAATCTACTGCTTTCTTAGGTAAAATCAGCTAAGTTGAATGATGTTTATTACTGTTTTATTCTCAAGATTTTGAAAGTACATTAGAATTCATAATCATTTTGTGTCTAAAATGAAATAATTTATTGTAAATGAGATTACTAGCCTTTATTCTGGTCAAAGTGGTGAAACGGTGTGGGGTATATTTGCGTTAATTAAATGTATTTTTAGAGAACTTTAGTTGGACAAAAATCCATTACAGTAGTGATTAACAAATTCACCCATTTACTTTATAGAATTTTTGGAGTGTCATATATTTTGTAAATCTCCTCTTCAAAGATCTGACTCTGTAGGACAATGGCAAAGACGTTTTTTCTTGCTAAAGGTTGTCCCCCACATTTGATCCCAGGCCCTGCATGTGATCCTCCAAGCACTTCCAGGAGCAATCTCTGTCACAGAGGCAGGAGTAAGTCCTGAGCACAACCATATGGGACCCTAATACACATATACCACACACACACACACACACACACACACACCTATCTGACTATATGATATTGGTAACTGCATTCAGTTTCAGACACCTAAGAAGATATTTCTATAATGTATGTGATATATTTGGAACTCTAACATGTCTTTTCCTTCAGCTTTCTTCAACATATTATTAAATACATCTATTTTCCCTCATAAAACTAAAATTAGGATAATAACAAACAATAAGAAATAAGATTAGTGAATTAGAATTATAGGTTATATGTACTTTCAATAGAAACAGTTGTCAATGAAAACTTCCTAATTTAGGCAGGCATTAATTTTTTGAAACACCACATTTTGTGATATGTATTGAGGTTAAGATGCTCATAATAATTTACTTTCTTATTACCAAAAAATTGATATTCAAGAAACATACATAAGTGGCAGAGAAGCTAAGATAAATAAATGAGGGAAATTGTAAATGTATTTTTAAATTCTCTGGATAGTCAATTCTGGCAATAAACAATGAGAAAAAGATGCTTTATTTGGAACAAAAAAATTCTGGCCAGTTCTCATAGCAGAATTAAAAGAAAATCAAACCAAACTACACCAAAAGCATACAACATTGTGTCTACAAATTGTTATAGCAGCCACATATTAGAGGATTATTTTTAGATATACATGACATATTGAGGGTGGGAGGAAAGTCTTTATGTCCAGTGATAACCTATATTCTATAGAATCACTTAGATTGATGCTCTTTCTTATAGTTTTTGTGATTTCAAATGTCCCAATTATAATTATAGGGAAGACAGTAGCATTTTAAGTCATGGTGATCTTTATATGACAGAGTAAAGCCAAAATTAAAATTAAATTATACCTGCTTAAAGAAAAAGGATGGAACTATGTTCTTTTAACATTCTACAACTATAATTTAGTATGCCAGTCTAGATACTCCTGGGAATAGATTGCTTATTCTCAGTTACCTTGTGGGTGTAATAGTATGGTGAAGATCTACTCAAAATTTATAATTGTAATGTCTGTCTTCTGATACTTTGACTTTAATTCTACTAAATAAGCAATTATTATAGTTTAAGTATTCAAGAAATGTGGAAAGATCGTTTGGGATCAGGAAAAACAGGAGAAAATTTCTGGACTTTTCCAGAATAAACAATTCTCAAAAACAGTGAGAAACATTGATATTCTAAATAAATATAATGGAGCACCTTAAGAAGAGGAAATAATATTTTGAATGAAATGCTTGTAGCTTCCTCTAATTATACAAAACTGCACCTCAGAAACATTATAATTGGCCTTTGCCAGTAAAATTTTCAGTTTCCAAAGCTGAATGGATTTTTAGATTTACTCAATAATAATACATCTAAATGGACATTTAGATTTATGCCGGTGAGGTTATGTAGTACAACTCCCAAGAATACAGATATTTAAATCAACCAAAAAGAAATGCATCTCCACTGTCTCCCATAATAAATGCCAATAAAAATAAGAACATATGTACATTTTTAGTTATATAATAAAACCAAACTCAAAGCACACATAAGAATATTAATCGTCTATAGAAAGGTTTTTATTTTTTGAAGGGGGTTTGTGTCAGAAATGGATTAGAAAGTGCTTCTTTCTCCAGTTCTTTGTCTTTCTAAGTTTTTTTGTCCTGACACGTTCTTTTGTTTCGGCCTCTGTCATCTCTTGTTGCACATCCTTGGCCAACCTGTCATGGCTGATGGCTTCTAACCATGATCCTATGTTTGCCTGACAACCAAATGTTTGTATCAGCAGCTACTCTCACTGATAGTGCAGCTATATGGAAGCACAGGTATTCTCTGTATTATCATCCTCATCAATTAAGGTTTCTCCTACCTCTCCATCTGTGCACACACCGTTGGATGATATGTCTCAAGCCTGGGTAAATATTTAGGAAACCTTAGAAAGAGGTAACACTCCATCACTATTTAATCAGTCTTACTGTTTCCCAAGAATCAGTTCTTACAGAATGTGTACCTATGAATCATAGATCCCTAAATGAGAATATTCCATTAAATGAAATCTCTTAAATGAGGAATGAGCGATGTCTATATCATCCATTAATGGATAAAGAACATATATGTATCATCCATTAATATTCAGTCTCAATATTTAGCCTAAATTTGACCTTAAGGTATAAATATGGGAGTAAATAATTAAATCAAGTAAATAAGTAGCTGATGAAAGCATTAGTATGAAGAGCTTTGCTTCGTTGGTATGTTCTCATTTCTCCTACACACACAGAAACTAGGCAGGTCACCTAATAATTTTAATCCTGAGTATTTACATGGAGAAATGAAGCATATCTGTAGACTCCCTTTTATATGAGTGTTTACAGAAGGTTTGCTGATCAAGTATGAAAAGAAACACCTGTAATTAGGAACAATACAAGTATCCCTCAACACAAAACATGAATTAAAAATGCAGTAGAGTAGAAATAAACTCTGAATCAAAAGTGAAAATATTAATATCTTAACAGCATGGGTGCATCTCACCTACATTATGTTGAGTGCTACTGTATGGGAAGCAGAGGTATTCTCCGTATATTATTGAATAAATTAAGAGTATGTAGACACACATGAAGGGACAGTTCAAGCTCTGTTGATGTGAAATCCTTGAATGGCCAGAAAGAAATGATGGTGTTATAGAACAGAACAATGATAGTATAAGAAAGTCGGGTGGAAGTGAGGGCAATAGCTGTGAGACAGAAGTGTCTAACGCCTGGCTTCATTCAACTATTGATAATTTTATTGTGGGTAATCTATTCTTCAGCAAGTAGAAAATTTAAAGACCAATGGTGTATACCTTGCGAGAGTGGAATTACTTATTTCTTATTCTAACACTCCTGTTTAAAAACAAAAAGCACTTTACTGAAGGCATTTTTACATATTTTAAAGCTTGTTGGTAACTACTCTCTACCAACTTTAAAAACATCACATGTAGCAGAACTGCAATGTATGTAATGCATCTATTTGGCAGGATCAGGGAAGAACTGCCCCAAATTGTGCTTAGGAGGCCAGGAAGGGAACTCTCTCCCTCCCTCCCTGCCTCCCTCCCTTCACTGCCTCCTTCCCTCCTTCCCTCCCTCCCTCCCTGCCTGCC
The DNA here is from genome assembly GCA_021461705.1 of Cryptotis parvus. Taxonomy (NCBI): domain Eukaryota; kingdom Metazoa; phylum Chordata; class Mammalia; order Eulipotyphla; family Soricidae; genus Cryptotis; species Cryptotis parvus. Next base: position 20,358 of record JAJIBD010031155.1, on the reverse strand, counting down.
TCCTCCCTCCCTGCCTGCCTGCCTGCCCTGCCTTGCCCTGCCCTTCCCTGGTCTTCCCCTCACTGGACCATAAGGTACTGGTGATAGAATTCAGACCTGCTCCATGTGAATTATATACTCAGTCCTTCAAGCTATGTCTCTCTCCCAACAGTCACTAATTTTTAACTCAAATCTTATTTTATTAAAAATATTGCTCATTTTTAGTGGGGGAGGGATGGAACTATACCCAGGGGTACTCCAGACTATTCCTGACTCTGTGCTTGGGGGTGAGACCTGGTGGTGCTTGGGGTACTACATGAGGTGCCACAGACCAAACCAGGTTAGTCACACGCAGGGGCAAACACCTTACCCCGTCCTCCCGTATTATCTCTTTGGCCCTATATTTGCTCCATTTCATATACGAACATTCTTTGTTGGAGATTATCTGACAATCTATCTGAAAGTCTGTCTTTATTCCAGTACCATCTTGAGTATTATTTTTAAAATTTATTTTTTACTAAAACACCATGATTTTCAAAGCACAGAGTTTTTCATAATGCAGTAGTTAGAAAGACTCATCATCCAACACCAATCCCACACCAGTGTGTTCCCAGAACCAAATACCCTAATTACCCACTCATGCCCCCCCATCCCCATGCCTGCTCCTTCAGCCAGCACCAATTATATTGACCATTGCAGCCCATATATGGCAATAGTATTGATAAAGTCATGAGTTTTTTTCTGGTCCATAACAATGGACTAATCTGGCTTATTTCTGTTCTGGCATTGACCATCTGAGCTTCTAGAATGTGGTTGGTTTCTACTAGTGTGATATACTGCGTGGCTGCTTTGTGGCTGTGTGCCATGGGAAAGCTGGTAGCAGCACTGCCCTGTGTGTCTGTGTCTCTGGATCATGGCCAACAGTTAGGGAGCAGTTCATGGGTAGGTCTACCAAGGCTCCTGGACAGGAGAGAGGTAGGAAAAGGGACCCCAGCTCCATTCTTGCTATTTTGAGTACTATCACTTTATAGCACAAGTTAAAGTTGTAGAAAGAAAGACATCCACACAACAAAAGATGAGTAGATTGAATTAAAAAGTTGTTTATATATGTAATGGACTACTAGTTATAAAATGAAATAACATAATTTTCTATTATGGGGATCGATCTCGAGCTAAATGAAGTCAGTCAGAGCAGAGGGAAAAATGCAGAATGATCTGATTTCTTTCATATGTACAAAGAAACTTAGTACGAGAAAACAGTCAAAGGTAATTGGATCGTCCTCTGAACCTGAGTCACCAAGACTTCAGGATGAAGGGGTAATTAGAGGTAGGTGAAAAAGAACCATGGGACATTTGTGGAGGGCAGTTGACACTCTGTTGGAGGTATGATGGCATAACATTGTATGTACGCAACATTGTCATTCACAGCATTGCAATACATGGTGCATCAATAAAATCTGAAAAATGATAAAACAGAATATAAGATACACGAATATCTGTAGGACTATTGATTTCAAGCATGTTTTCTGAAGGTGTGGTAGATACTGAAACACACTGTTCGGCTCATTTTACAATTCGTTGTCCAGTTCCTCTCCAACAATTTCTACAGTGAAAAGAAGATGCTTAATCAAGGTGACATTTCTTCCCCTGGACAACCAGCATCATAAGTCCTTCCCATATGTGACTTTCAAGAAGGAAGTTCTGAGCACCTCTTCAGGTGTCAAGCAAGCAAATACAAATCAGCATGGGAAAGTTCTGGAGTTCCCAGAAGTTGTGACTGAGATTTCCATCGCTGCTGTCACTGAATTTCTTTTTTTCCTCACAAGGGATTCTCCCCAATGACCCCAAGTTATGTCTCCTAGGTGCCAACCCAATTTTCAGTCTCTGCCTGGACTTTCAGTCACTTTCTGATCCACAAAAATCCTGAAATAAGTTGTGACTACCAATTCCTCAAAATCATTGTATTCCAAATCTCTGTTTATATATATATATATATATATATATATATATATATATATATATATAGTTCCAGATAGGCAAAGAAGAAGTCAAGCTATCACTATTTGCAGATAACATGATATTATACCTAGAAAACCCTAAACTCTCGACCCCAAAATTCTTAGAAACAATAGATATTTATAGTAGAGTGGCAGGGTACAAAATCAATACCCAAAAGTCGGTGGCTATATACAAATAACAAAAGAGAAGAAAGGGATATTAAGGAAACGATTCCATTCACAATTGTGCCACAGAAAATCAAATACCTAGTAATCAGCTTAACCAAGTGTGTAAAGGACCTATACAAAGAGAACTACAAGACACTGCTTCAAGAAATAAAAGAGGACACTAGGAAATGGAAATACATTCTCTGCTCATGGATGGGGAGAATTAATATTGTCAAGACGGTAATACCCCCTAGAGCTTTGTACAGATTCAGTGCGGTTCCTGTAAGGATACCCATGAAATTCTTCAAAGAAATTGACCAAACGCTCCTGAAATTCATATGGAATAATAATCCCCCAGGATAGCTAAAACATGTGAGCACCATAGTCATGTGTGTCCAATGACTCCTGCTCATCACATCTGTGTGGGCAGCAGCAGTTAAGAGAAGGGAAGTGGAGGGAGAATGAAGGCAAAATATTTAGTCCATAAACAGTGATTGGTTTAAAAGTTGATTCTAAAGGAAATGTGATAGAATATTTTATCTCCATTCAGCCAAAGCTACTCTGCTTCTTAAATTCTTATATAATTCATTTATTCATTCATTTTTTTTTTTGGTCACATCTGGGGCTTTACTCCTGGTTTTAGGCTCAGGGAACCATATCTGTCACCAGGATCGAACCCAGGTTAGCCGCATATGAGGCAAGCAGCGTCCTCACTGTGCTATCACTTTGGCCCCACTATTCTGTTTTTTTTTTTTTTTTGCTTTTTGGCTCACACCCAGCAATGCTCAGGGGTTACTCCTGGCTCTGCACTCAGGAATTACTCCTGGATGTGCTCGGGGTCCATATGGGATGCCGGGATTGAACCCAGGCCAGCGTGGGCCGACTGTGTGCAAGGCAAATGCCCTACCCGCTGGGCCATCGCTCTGCCCCCCACCCCCCCACTATTCTGTTTTAAAAATAAATTATGTTTCATGAATCTGAGCTTTTCAGAATAATGCAATTCAGAAGTACTTAAATTCTTTTTTCATTTCCATATACATTGGAAAAGTGATACTAGCATTCAAATACTAGTCTCTGGTTTGTCAACTTGGGGACTATTTATAATTTCTACTTGTTTCAATAATCAGAACACGGAAGAAAAGATGTTCCTCATTATCCTATTGATCTATTCTTCTCCCAAATAAAGCTGAAACATATTTCCTAAATCTGACCTCAGGAACCATAGCCAAAAATCGCCAAATTCCCGACTGTGCAAATTTCTGCCTCATCTAAATTGTACATTCATGCATGTTACCTTCTCTCCACCCCACCCACTTTTTATTATATGTTTCACAGTGTGTAATTTTGCTAAAACAAGACCTTTAATTATACATTGCCAAAGTGTCACCTACTGTTAAATGACTCGGCACTGCAGAAGGAGAATCTGTGACTCCTGCCTGGTTCTGAAATTTCCATTACGTGCATAGACCCCAAGAGCAGCTGTTAACAAATCTGTTGGTGGCTCTGTGTGAAAAGCAGCCTGGCTGTGCCCTGCTGTACTTTTGGTCAAAGTAATTTACATTTTGATAGGCTCAGTGGGCCAGATAACACCGAGAGCACAGGTATAAAACTAACTAAATATGGAATATTTGGGAAATTTTTTTCTCATTGTTGTTAGTTTTGGGGCCACATCCAGGAGTGCTCAGGGCTGACTCATGGTTCTGTCCTCAGAGATCACTTCTGGCAGGCTTGGGGATCAATAGAGTGCAGCAACCATCCTACCCACTGCACTATTCTCTGAACCTGATCAATACGGAACATTTGAGCTCAACACATCATAACAGAGAGGGTGATTAAATAAAGAGATAAACTTAACTTGGGAGAAAAGTAATATTTACATGGTAATGCTCCATTACTCTTCCTTCTTATTATTTTATTGTTTAGAGGTATTGAGGATTGAACCCAGAGCTTAACTTAATCCATATGCTTTATGGGTTTATGATTGAACCCAGAGCTTAATCCATCTGATGAGACATGAATCCTACCACTGACCACATCCTGGCCTAAGCATTTTTTTTCCTTTTAAATTTGTTTTTGTTTTTTGGGGACCAGAGTCAGTAGGTTCAGTGCTCTGGAGTGACCCCTACTGGTCTCTGGGGAACATATATGGTTGCTGGGATTTGAACTGGGGTGGGCAGCGAGCATTCTGTCTCTCAAGGCAAGCACCTTGCCTCCTGGACTATCTCCTTGGCCTAGTTTCTTCTTTCTTATTTTTTCAGTTTTTATAAAAGAAATGCATGGTTTAGTGTTCTATTAGACTCTTTAAGATAAATTAAACTTTAAACTTTTATTCATGACACTACTTCATTTTCCTATTCACACATCTACTGTCCCCCCACCCCACCCTCAGCCCCAGTTTAACACAACCCAAGATTTCTGTCTTCATAGTAAAATATGAAACATTGAACCGGGTCACTTGTTCTTTCTTCTTATCTCCTCCCAGTTCCAAATGCTGGCCAGTTTAATGCAGACTGGCCAGCATCCCCTTTGCATCTGCAGCTGCGCTTGGCACACTCAAGTCTCAACGCAGTCTTTGTGCTTTCAGACATTTCCTGGAAAATTGACTTAGTCTGATCTCCACCACCACTCAGTTTCCTATCATAATGCAGCTTTCCTTGGGCGTACAGAGAATCATTCCCTTTCTTGTACTGCGTGACTTTGTGAGGCTCAGGCTTGCCACATTTATTACTAAAAAGTCTGGTGAGTTTTCCTCGCATTCAGCATGCTTGCGAGAGTGGTATTTGCCAGGAAAGGCAGTGAAAAGGTATTTTATACTGTAGTATTTTAAATATTACTTGAATAAATACATAATATATAAATTATTTAAATAATATTTAAAATATTTAAATGTCAAAATATTATTTTGACAATCATTTAATTTATCTGATTATCTAATTTTAAGTATCAGATTTTGTCAGTAAGAGTTGTTAGGGAGAATAAATAATAAATTTGAGGGAAATAACTTTAGAATAAAAGGTTGAGAATATGTAATAAATTCAGGAATAAGAATCATTCCACTATAAAGGTTAATAGCCAAAGTCTCTATAGATAAAATTGAATTCAATTCTTAGTTAGAAACTTAATAAAAGATATGTTAATCCAAAAATAATAATATAATTTTTTCCATAGTTTGGCATTTTATCATCTAATAAGACTTTACACAAAAATATTAATTGAACCATATCTGTGTCCACAATTTGCGTTGGGTTTAGATTGTGTGAAATCTTTAAGGCATGAATGAAATATAGGAATTTTATCAGGGTAGTCCATAGGTAGTACTATGCAGTTTATATTGTAATTTTTGCATATATTTTTTTCTCCTCTAGTTCACTAAGGCACTTGTATTTTCACCTTTTTTTTTTTCACCTTTTTTTAAAACATTTTATTATACCACCATGAGATATACAATTACAACGTTGTTCACGTTTGGAGGTTTTGGGCACACAGTGTTCCAGCACCCGCCCTCCACCAGTGCCCATCACCCACCACCCATGTCCCCAATTCCCTCCCCTTGTCGGGAGCTCTGCCGGGTCCCCGACAGTGCCAGAAGCGAATTCCCTTCTATCTCCGAAGCCGGCGAGGAATGGATGAAAACTCAGGAATCTGATGCAGTTTTAAAAGGCTTTACTTATCACAGGTTCAGGGATCAAATCAGCAAAAAGAAAAACCCGGTGCTTAGGATTCCCAGCTAGAACCCCAGACACGTGTAGGCCAAGATGGCGGCCACCACGTGTAAAGGCCCAGTAAAAGAAGAAGACAAGACTCCCAAGAAGGGTGAGCGCTCACAAAGAGAGAGCCCAAAAAGAAGTGCGCAAGAGAGGAAACAGGCTAGGTTTATACCCCTGCAATTCAGACCTTCCTCCCACTGTTATGGAAAGCAGGGAGGGTCAAATGCCCTTAGGTAATCCCTCCCTGCACCTCACCTAGGCCCTTTTGTATGCTAATGTTTTGAGCCAAGATCTGCCTGGAAATGCCTTTATAGGGTAGAGAAGGGGGGTTTCTGAGATGGCATGTCTCTGTACCAAAGACTAATACTAATGCCAGTTAAATATTTCTCCAAGCCTTCACAAGTCTCTTCTACTTCATTGTAGTTTTTTATTTTAGTTTCCTTTGAGTATATCAGGGAGCCATGCTTGTTTGCTTGGAAGCAAACAGCATTTCCCTCTGGTCTAATTACTTAGGGGTCCTACGTGGCCAGGCTAATATGCTGGTAAGATCTAGCTAGTCCCACGATGATTGTGGTAGCTTGGGAGAATATTTATACCAGCTAGTACAGCATACATGGTCAGATAAACTGCCACATTTGGACTACCCCCTTATCTACGAAGTGATTTGCAGGCGGCAATTCAGAGCAGATGCAGCGGCCCTTAGAGGAGTCCTGCAACACCCCTTCCCACGTCCTGCCTAAATGGCAGGTTCTTTATCTCTTCTCTCTCTCCCTCTCTCTCCCTTCCTTCTCCTACACATTGGGGTTGCACTACATACACTTAGAAGTCATCATTTGCATTTTTTGGTCTGTATTTAATGCTGAGTTCTATGTTGGTATCAGACCTTTTGACATTTATTCACACATGTTCCCTTCTCTGTCTTACCTCTGACTCCCACGTGCTTGTGGTAATTTCCACTTTTGGTAAGATCACCTGGTATATTTATGACATGCAAATAAATGCAGTCATTCTATGTCTCTCTCTCTCCTCCTCCTGACTAATTTCACTCAACATGATTCTTTCCATGTCCATCCATTTATAGGCAAATTTTATAACTTCATATTTCCTAACAGCTGCATAGTATTCCATTGTGTAGATGTACCACAGTTTCTTTATCCAGTCATCAGTTCTCGGGCATACTGGTTGTTTCCAGGTTCTGGCTATTGTGAATAATGCTGCTATGAAAATAAAAGTGCGGAATGTGTTTCCACTGTGTGTTTTTGGCTTCCCAGGGTATATTCCCAGGAGTGGTATGGCTGGGTCAAAGGAGAGCTCAATTTCTAGTCTTTGGAGGAATGTCCATATTGTTTTCCAGAAAGGTTGTACAAGTTGGCATTCCCACCAACAATGTATGAGAGTCCCCTTTCCCCCGCATCCACGCCAGCACTTGTTGCTTTTACCCTTTTGGATATGGGCCAGTCTCTGTGGTGTGAGGTGATATCTCATTGTTGTTTTGATTTGCATCTCTCTGATGATTAGTGATGATGAGCATTTTTTCATATGCCTTTTGGCCATTCAATTTCTTCCTTGTCAAAGTTTCTGTTCATCTCTTCTCCCCATTTTCTGGGTGGGGTTGGCTGTTTTTTTCTTATATAGCTGTACCAGTGCCTGATATATCCTGGATATTAACCCCTTATCAGATGGGTATTGGGTGATTATTCTTTCCCATTCTGTGGACTGTCTTTCAGTCTTGGTCATTGTTTCTTTCGAGGTGCAGAAGCTCTTCAGTTTCATGTAGACCCATATGTTTATATTTTCTTCTAGTTGCTTTGTTAATGGTGTTTCACCTTTGAAGATGTCTTTAGCTTCAATGTCGTGGAGGGTTTTTCCTATATTTTTTTTCAATGTACTTTATGGAATCAGGTCTGATATTGAGATCTTTAATCCATTTTGATCTGATTTTTTGTGCTTTGTATTTTCACCTTTTTTTAAAAAAAACATGATTAATGGTGAATTTGATAAATCAAAGTCAAGATACAGAGATAACATCACTATACACAGGGCACCAGAAATGCTTAGGATTAAGTCACTGCCTTTCTGAAAAATTTGACATGCTGAGCTACAACTAAGTGATAGTCAAAGTATATATATATATATATATATATATATATATATATATATATATATATATATATATATATATATATATATATGAATCAGAGAATGTCATAGAATGTTGGGGAATATTAGAGAATGCTTTACCTTGAGATGGACATCTGTTTAAATTCTCTAGGGAAGCACTAATCAGAATCTGAAAACAAAGATTTAGGAAAAATGAAAAGAAGGAGAAAGGGAGGGATAAAGTGAGAGAGAAGAGAGAAGAGAGAAGAGAGAGGAGAGAGAGACAGATAGAGAGAAGGGAGATTATCAGTAGTCAAAGCAATCTGGCAGGACCGGATGTATAATATAAGTAGGCAAGCTAAAGTCACTTGTCACTTGTCTTCCCGTTGTTCATCGATTTGATCGAGAGGGCACCACTGCTGTGTATGCATAAGCTTATGTAGGTCATTATATTAATGACAGGTCCTAATAGAATCTAGACTGAACATTTGGTTTCTGTAGCACTTTGTATAGTTAGGCTCACATGTATGTGAGGAGGAGACAAAATCCATCACAGGACACATTAAAAACTGGGTGTTTCCTTTTTCTTTTAGGGTAGTGGATAGACCAAGGGGTATAGGATGGTCATGGTCTTTCATGTGAAAAATAATGACAAATATATTCATTGAAAATTCATACAACAAAAGGTTTATATGCTCATAAAATAGATTTTTAAAATGAATTGTCTTTAAATATATGTATTTATGATCTTATTGAATTAGATTTTCTATAGGTATAAATATATGGTCTCTCACAACTGATTGGGTCCTATCTGCTTTATCCACCTATATGGAAAGTATAATGACATCTCCCCAGTTATGATAATGAGGAGGGATCCCCAGCTTTGACTTTTATTTTATTAAAGTTAATTATAGCTTATGTCATATTTATAATAGTGATAATGTTTATAGTTTCTACATACACAGTTACTACACCTCACCACCAGCAAAGTGTCCAAACATTTCAGTGTCCTTATGTTGCCTCCAAGATGTTAAATTTGAATTTGCAATTTAAATCTATAGCTATGAAGCTTACAAATATTTTAAAGTATTAAGTTCTTGTCAGTTAGCCTTTTGGCCTTTTACTGGTATATAAAACAGTTCTGAAATGGAAGTTTTAAAAAATTTTTTAATTTGTTTTATTATACCACTGTGAGATATACAGTTACAAAAGTGTTCATATTTGGATTTCAGTCATACAGTGTTCCAGCACCCATCCCTCCATCCGTGCCCATTTCCCATCACCAGTGTACCCTGATTTCCCCCTCTCCCCCAGCCTGCATCTATGGCAGGCAATTTTCACCTCTCTCTCTCTGTCTCTCTCTGCTTCTCTCTGTCTCTCTCTTCCTTCTCTTACATATTGTTGAAAAGAACTTTCAACAACTTTTCCTTCAAAGTTGAAGCAACAAACAATATTTGAGAACACGTTTTAGAGTGAACATGTTATCACATGAAGTAATTGGCAACTTGTAAGTAAGCTTTCAATCAATTACACCACTTTTCCCTTCTGAATTTATTACTTGTAAAAGTTATATTAGATGCCAATATTTTACAAGTATTATTATGGGTCATATTTATTATGGGTCTGAATTCCTGTTATATCAGAAATGCTTTGTGAAGGTGATTTATGGTGTGTGTTGTCTTGGGGGGATAAAGAACATAATGTATGATCAGAAGAAGAAATGAAAGAGCAGAAATAGGAAGGGAGGTGAATGGGCATTTCTGAAGAAACAAGCATTCAGTGACTTGTGAGACAAAACAACTTGTGAATCAAGTGTATGATTTCATTTTATGCTTTGTCTACTTTGCTCTCCCTGAAATAAATTGCAATTAATGATCATTTTAGCTTCTAAAAAGATGGTTTATGAATTTCATAACTTTATTTTTACAGTGAGGCGGGTGGGAGGTAAGTGTCGGTGCTGCCCCCACTGCACTGGGAACCCCTGAGCAGGAGAGATGCACAAGGTGGTGTGTGTGTGTGTGTGTGTGTGTGTGTGTGTCTGTGTGTGTGTCTGTGTGTGTGTGTTTGTGTTGGAGACTCTCCATGGTTTTGCTCTTCTAGTGACTTCCAGTTCTTCCTGGCAGTCTTAAGTCCCCTGTTGTTACAGTTCCTCTGACATGAGGTCAGTGGTTCAGGCAGTGATGGGAGTGGCTGGGGCCAGACTCACTTCTAGGCGATTCATCCTAACACAACTGGGGTTTCAGGACTGAGGTTAAATTCTTGTTCAGAAAGCCTGACGACTGAAAAAAAATTTTTTTCATGGTTCTTTGAGCTGCACCCAGAGATGCTCAGGGTTACCCTGGCTCTGTACCCTGGAATAGCCCCCTGGTGGGGCCGGGACCATATGAGGTGTTGGGGATTGAATCTAGGTCTTTTGTGTTTAAGGCAAGCGCCTTCCACTTTGTCCTATCTGTATCACTGTATCACTGTCTTCCCTTTGTTCATTGATTTGCTCGAGCAAATCAATCTCCATTTGATATGCCAAATACCAGTAACAATTATAGACCTCATTCTGGAATGGATTGTCCTATCTAGCCCCTAGAAAAGATTTTTTTTTAAGTTAAGGAAGGTGGTGCAAGATACTTCATTTATTCACTGTATTGTGGTGATACAACTGGAAATTCCTGTCAAACAGCTGAAAAATCTCAACACAGTCCCCAGCAGCAAGCTTCTCTACCACCGTCTGGACATCCTGGGCCAGCTTAGTGCGTGTCTGCACTTCAAACAGCTGACAACCCTCAGTAACGCTGCCCCTGGGCCTCCCACCTCATAACCCGACCCTGAGAGTCTTATTTTATTTTATTTTTTTACATTTTCTTTATTTTTATTTTATTTCTTTTTGAGGGAAGGCAGTTTCTAACCCTGGCCCGCCATCCCAGCAGAGCCTCGCATGAAGCCAGAGGAACCGCCACACAATGAGGCCGCCATTTTTGACATACGGACTACACAGCTCGTCAGAGCTCCACCCAGCAGAAAAGCTGATCTTTCCCAGCTTTATACAGTTGCTTTAAGGCTGTGCAGTTCAATACATGCACGAGATGAGAGGCAACTAAAAGAGTTTCACACTTGCATGGCAGAGCCTGGCAAGCTACCCGTGTCGTATTTGATATGCCAAATACCAGTAACATTTATAGACCTCATTCCCATGATCTGAAGTAATGGTTTGAGGCTCTTTATGTTCCTGGAGCGAGCAGTTGCCCTTGGGCTACACTAGCATGAGACAGGATGTATGGAGATGTTACTGGTGCCCGCTCGAGCAAATTGATGAACAATGGGAAGACAAGTGATACTAGTGATTTTTACGATGGCTGTAGTTTCTTTAACTAGTCATCTGTTCTCTGGCACTTGGGTTGTTTCCAGATTTTGGCTATGCCCAGCTATACTCCATGACAAGAACTTGGCTCTTCTACTTTTCTCTAGGCCCACAGAATAGTCTTTTAGATGGTAGATAATCTAGTTCTCTGTATCTGTCTATCTCTTTCTCTCTCTGTCTCTCGTTCTCTTTTGCTCTCTCTCTGTAGTGCTGGCAGTTGAACTCAGAGTCTCACATGTGCAAGGAAAGTCCACAAACTCTGAGCTATGTCCTCAGTCAACATTGTCATTTTAAAAAGTCACATAAGAGCAACATCCAAGACACAGAAACAAAGCAAATATATAGATATATGAGTGGATAAAGAAGTCATATACATATATAATATATATATATATATTTATTAGAATACTACGCATCTAGTAGGAAAGATGAAAACATGCAGTGTGAGTGGAACACAAGGATATTATGTTGAGTGATATAAGAGGGAAAAGGTAAATACTGAATGTTCTCACTTGTTTGTATATATAAAGTAGAATGACAAGGAAATGAAAGGTGTCAATGTGGGCAAACTCTTAACACTGGATTGTGAAAATGCAAGTGTCTAAGAGGGAGAAAATGGGAGGGAGTAAGAGCAGGCAGACTTGGAATAACGAAGAGGCATTGACCAAGGAATCAGACCATTTGGGAGTGTAGAGGTGAGACAATTGTATATATCAAAACTGTAAGGATCAATGCTGCTGCATACCCAAATTAATTGACTTCCACCATAAAAAGAATTTGGCATGAGGTACTTGGAGTGGTGGGTTTTTGGGTTTTCTGGTGAAGTGATGCTACAACTGGCACTAGTTGTGGGTTCAGTGTTAGAATATTTTATGCCTGAGCACCATTTTATAAACACCATTGTGAATCACGGTGCTAAATCATATTTTTTAAGATTCAATATTAGAATCCACAGATACGTACACATAATTTAAAAAACACATTGAACATTTTCAAATGAATAATTATGAAATAACCAAGGTAACTCCTAATTTAAATTACTGGAATAAATTCCACTAGGTCATAAAAACAGGGCCTTTTAAATATATTTATAACAGTTAAATTCTGTTTCTTAATATTTTTGAGAATTTTTAAATCTATTTTTGTCAGGGATATTTGGCTATAACTTCATTTCTAGTGATGTCTCTGTAGCTTTTTGTACCAGAGTAATGTTGACCTCCTAGAAACTGTTGGGAGAATTCTTATTTTTGGAAGAGCACCAGAAGATTTGGTAGAATTCACTAGTTAACTCATTGAGACAAGTGACTTTGTTTGGGGGAGACATTTAATTAGAGATTTAATTCCACTCCTAGTAATTGGTATGTTCAGGTTTTCTATTTACTCCTGATTCAGTTTTGGGAGTTCTGACTTTCTAAAAATTCAACTATTTTTTTCTAGATTCCCTTAATGGCATAAAGTTTTCATAGCAGTCTTATAATCTTTCTATTTTTGTGCATGGTAACTTTCTCCCTTTCATTTATGATCCAATTTATGAGGTTTTTTTAGGCACCATGGTTTACAATACCATTCATTAATGATAGTACAATAGCGCTTTAGGAAGATGTAATCAGCACCACTCTCTCCCCAGAGTGTCCACTGTCCTCCAACAAGGTCCCAGTCCCCCTGATCCCAATTAAAATCCCCCTACTTCCCTAATCCTGTGACCAGCTTCATACCGAAGACGCGTTCTTGTTTACTGTTGCCTTTGGCCATTTGTTATAATCCTATATTTTTTCTTTATATAAGTGAGAGATCATTCTATGTCTGTTCCTCTCCTTCTGACCAATTTCACTTAGCATGATACTCTTTTGATTCATCCATTGCAGCAAATTTCTTGATAATTGTGTGCACCACAGTTTCTGCATCCTTATATAGGTGGGTTGTTTCCAGACTTTAGCAATTGTGACTGACTAGGGCTGCAGTGAACATGGAGGTGTGAATAACTTTTCTGGATATATTTCTTGGACCCTTGGAGTAGATGCCAAGTAGTAGATCATATAGTAGCTCAAGTTCTAGTTATATTATTATTATTATTATCATTATTATTGTTATTATTATTCTGGCAGTCATCAGGGGACTATATAGGATACCAAGTATTGAATCTGGGTAGGCCACATGCAAGGAAAACGCCCAACCTGTTCTACTATCTGTCCCACCCACGTTCTAGTTTTTAAATTTGTGTTCATATTGTTTTTCAAAAGTCTGGAACCAGTTGATATTCGAAACAGCACTGAATGAGTGTCTCATTCTTCCCACATTTGTGCCAACATAGTTTTTTTTCTTTTTTGCTCTTTGTTTAGTCTGTTTGCCTCACTGGTGTGAGATGTTGTTGTTTTGCTTTGAATTTCTCTGATGATATGATGCACTTTTTCTTATTCCTTGTGACCATCTGTTGTCTTTCTTGGGGAGTTCCTATTCATCTCGCCCCGCTATTCTTCATGGGATTGGCTTTTCTTCTCGTGAAGTTCTACCAGAGCTTTTTTATATCTTGTGTTTCATCAGATGGGTGGTGGGCAAATATTTTCTCCCAGTCTGTGAGGTGTATTTTTGGTACAGAAATCCTTTTGTGAGGCAGAATATTTTTTGCTTTTTACATGGTTTTAGAGACAGGAGGATTGGGTTGTGCAAGCGTAGACATCAGGTGCTGTTTCCTTGCTTTATCAGTTGATAATTACATTGAGGAATTGTGCTCCCTTTTGTTTCATTATAATTATTTATAGTCCGTGTCCTTGCTTTGTTGTGCCTCTTTCTGTCTCAGGTCTCAGGAGACATCGGAAAGCGTCTCCCAGAACGCAGTGACATGTTTGCATGTTGGAGAATCTCTTCCTCCCCTCCTTATCGTGGCAAAAAATTTACCTTGCTTTATTGATAATTCTCAAACTATCACAAAGATTGATGATAAATGCTATGTTTTTTTTGTGGAGAAAAGAAGGTATTGAATTTAATCAAGACTACTTTGGTTATGTTGTTTGATATGGCATATTCAAATATAGTTGTGTTGTTTAGGAAAAATTAAAATAATACGTAAAATGTTCAAGGTGGGTTAGAGAGTTAGTACGTATGCCTTGCATGCAGTTGACCTAGGTTTGGTCCCTGGTGCTCCATATGATTCTCCAAATCTACCAAGAGTAATCTCTGAGCACAGAACTAGGAGTAAATATGGCTGGCCCCAAAATAACAACAACAGCAACAACAACAACAAAAACACAACAGTAAAATATGGTCCAATGGGTCGTTTGCTTTGCATGCCGGTCCCACTTGCTCAGTCCAGGACGGTGCATGGTCCTCTTAGTATCTCTTCTTGTGGCTACCTCCAGAAATAAATATTTTTTTAAATTGCCTTCAAAAAGTAATAAGAGGGCCCTTTCAAAAATACTAAACTTAAGTAGGTAGAATTGAAGAAAAATTAAATTATGGTAATGGAAGAAAATAGCTCTCTTCGATGAAAGCTCCTATATAGAACTGCATATTAGGCTTTTGCTAAGAGATTGACAAAACTATTTTGTTGTAGATCATTTAAATCTTTTTTTTTTTTTTTTTGCTTTTTGGGGTCATACCCAGCGATGCTCAGGGGTTACTCCTGGCTCTTAACTCAGGAATTACTTCTGGTGGTGCTCAGGGGACCATATGCGATGCCGAGGATCAAACCTGGGTCGGCCGCATGCAAGGCAAATGCCCTACCTGCTGTACTATCTCTCTGGCCCCAAAATCTTTTTTAAGATCACATAAGTCTTGTCCCCTACAGGAAAGAAGATTTCATATACCTGGATAGAGAATTGAGAAAAAATTAGGATTGTATTGCTTTGAGTTTTCTTAATGCCTAAGCATTAAGATCCTTTAATGAAATGTGAAAAATTTTATTTTAAAACTGTAGACTAAGTCCTGAGCACAGTTTAGTGTGGCTCAACCCTTTCTCAAAAAGAAAAAAAAATCTGTGAAATACTACTAAATATTTTAAGACTATAAATTGTCTTAAAATTCATGCTTCTGGCATGAACGTTCTTAAACACAAACAGCGCTGGAGTGATAGTACAATGAGTAGGGCTCTTGGCTTCAGCCAACCTGGAGAGGCATCCCATATGTTCCCCTGAGCACCAGGAGTATTTCCTGAGTTTAGAGGCAAGAGTAACTTCTGAGCATCTCTGAAAGTAACCCAAAAAAAAAAAAAAAAGCAAATAAAGTATCAGTCACAATGTGATTCACCAATTGTCTGAAAATCTGCTGATCTTGTACATTTAAAAAAAAAATATCACGACTAATAGCTAGGCAGTAAAGTAAGTAAAATCATATTAAATCAAGAAAATATAAATTATAGCATTATGAGTGTTGATATTTACAAATATATCTATTGATATGTGTATATAAGCAACAAAATAGTTTCATTTATATATTTTTAAAAATATTATATAGCCTTATATTTTCAAAGAGAAATTATACTCTAGCAAGATAGACAAAAGAGTGAAGATTTGTTGGGTGAATAAAATGAATACTTTGCAAGGTTTTATAGAGATGATTTTAAATAGCTTTCAAATCTACGAGTATTTTATATAATTGGTTTCAGTGAAAAATGATAAAAATTAGACAGAGTAATTTTTGATTAATTTAATGTGATTTAAATGAGCTAATGTGATTTAAATGACTCAAGAATACTTCACAGAAAAAATTATATGTAGAAATAAGTGGAGAAAATCAACTATACTTTTAAAACACTTCTTTAATCAGAAGCAAATTGCTCATATAACTGTTCTAAATTTAAAGTAAATTAGGAAAGATTTAAAAGCATAAATGAATGGGATTGGCAACGCTTTCTCAAAATAAAAGTTTTGTAAATGCATGACAATATATTACTCCACTGATATGCAATAACAATAGTTGAGGACAAGTCATCAAATAATGATGCAGGCCTGTATTTATTTATCTATCTATTAAGTTATATTTTTATTTTTCATGTTTTACTTTTTTCTCTTTTTTAAAAACTTTTATTGTTATACCTCATGAGTTATACAATTACAAAGATGTTCATGTTTGGGTTCCAGTCATACTATGTTCCAGCACCCATCCCTCCACCAGTGCCCTTTTCCCACCTCCAATGTCCCCTGACTCCCCTCCTCCCTCCCCCAGTATACCTCTATGGCAGGCACTTTGCCTCTTTTCTCTCTCTCTCTCTGTCTTTCTCTGTCTCTATCTCTCTCTGTCTCTGTCTCGCTCTTTCTCTCTCTCTTCCTTCTCTTACACACTATGACTTGCAATACGTACATTTAGAGGTTATCATGTATATCCCTTGCCTACATTCAATACTCAGTTCTAGGCTGGTGTTATCATTTCCAACAATTATTAGCACACTGTACCCTTCTCTGTGTTAGCTAACTTCTGACTCTCTCTCACTTGTGGTAGCTCCACCCAGTGACAAGATCTCCTGATTTATTCTATTTTTTATATCCCGAAAATGAATGCAATCATTCTATATCTGTCCTTTTCCCCCTGGCTAATTTCACTCAGCATGATCCTCTTCATGCTCATCCATTTATAGGCAAATTTCATAACTTCGTTTTTCTAGCAGCTGCATAGTATTTCATTGTGCAGATGTACCATAGTTTCTTTATCCAGTCATCTGTTCTTGGGCACTCTGGTTGTTTCCAGTTTCTGGCTATTGTGAATAGTGCTGCTATGTAAATAAAAGTGCAGATGGTGTTTCTGCTCTGTTGGCCTCCCAGGGTTTGTTCCCAAGAGTAGTATTTCTGGATCAAATGGGAGCTCAAGTTATAGATTTTTGAGAAATGTCCATATTGTTTTCCAAAAAGACTGTGCCAGTTGACATTCCCACCAACAGTGGATGAGATTCCCTTTTGCACCTTGGTTCCCTGGTTCCATACATGTGAGCCATTGTTTAACAGATACACTAGGAACAGTTAGCAGGTACAGTTAGAGCAAGGACTGGAATATTTACATGCTGTGGCAATATGGTGATACACAACCAGCAAGCACCCTTAAAGTACAGTATTACAGTCATTTTTTGAGGAAGTGTGTTTGGCTCCTCTCCCCACTTTTCAGGTGGTGCTATTTTATTTTTATTAAAAATATTTTATTTAGTTACAATAGATGATGAAGTTATTCATGATTGGGTTTTTTGGTATGCAGTGTCCCTACACCAGTCTCTTCACTAATGGCAATTTTTTGCACAACCAATGTTCCACATTTTCCTCTCACTGCTCCAGAAGCCTCTCTCTATGAAAGGTACTTACAAAACCCTTGTGGCCCCTGCTTCACAGTACTCTTACTAACAGGGTTTCATGCATAATACTGCTTTTTAGTAGGGAGAGATTGGTTATTTTGTTATTGTTGTTAACATTTATGAACACTTTAAAACTTTGCATATTATCTTTTTGTCAGATGTATGGTGAGGAAATATTTTCTTCCAGTCAGTAGAGCGTTCATTCTAGTAATTTCTTACACAGTACAGCTTGATTTGAGTTTACTTTTTGCTCCTTTCACTTGGCACAGATATTGGCACTGAAGATTTGGATCTAATCTTAAAGTCCTTTACCAATTTTGAATATTCCTTTGTGCATTCTATGAGAGAGGGATGTAGTTTTTTTTTGTTTTGAACATAGCTAACCAGTTTCCTCAGCACCATTTGTTGAAGATACTTTCTATGCACCAAATTTCTTTGTCTAATATACCCGAGGGTTTGCTTCTGAACTGTCATTTTTTCCATCTGGTCTGAGAGTCTACCGTTACCCCAGCACTACATAGTTTTGAGTATTTGTAGGTTTATAATGTAAACTTGGGGAGAAACAAGTTTTCTATCTTTTATCCCCCAGGATTGCTTTTAGTTATTCAAGGAGTTTTGCTATTCCATATAAATTTTAGCAGTTTCTGACTCATATCCTTAAAAAATGTCATGGTATTTTTCACGGGATTTCATTGGTTCTTTATATGTTTTGGGTAAAATGGTCATTGAAGCAATGTAAATGTTTCCTATCCATATACAAGTAATATGTCCTTGGGTTTCATTTTATTTCTCCTAACAGCAATTTTTAACTTTATCTATACTTCTTTCTTTTTTTTTTGGTCAGTTGACTCCCAGATATTTTATTGCTTTGAGCACAATTAAGGGATTTTAAAATTTTCTCTCTCAGTCGAATACAAGCCCAGTCACGCGACTACGCCAAAAAGGTATTTTAGGGATCCTGTGATGGGGCCACCTCCCCACCTCAGCTCACTTCACAAAGGTCTGGAGGCCCCGCCCAGTACTGCTGCTTGGCCTCTTGGTGGGACACCAGGTATTCAGGTACAGGGCCAAGGTCTCTGGCTGTCCCTCACTGTGCTAGGCTGATGGGGCGTCTTGGGGTGGAGGCAGGTTTTTGCTCCTTGGCCTGTCCCCTGACAGGCTTCCAGAGATGAGAAAACCTCGTGAAACACAACCATAGTCATCCTCAAGGTCCGCTTTCTGGAGCTGGACACATCCCCGAGCGATATCTCAAAACCTAGTATGCACAAACGTGTGGGAGTCAGAGGCTAGTAAGACAGGGAAGGGAACAGTGTGCTGATGATCAATGAAACTGATGATACCATGGAGAGCTGAGCATTGAATATAGGCAAAAAGATACATATGATAACCTCTTTTTGTGTTACAATCCACAATGTGTAAGAAAGGGAAATGAGAGGGGGTGGGGGAGAAAGAGAGAAAGGAGATAAAGAACCTGCCATGGAGGTAGTCTGGGGGAAGGGGGAGGGAAGTGGAGACATTGGTGGTGGGAAAAAATAAATAAATAAACATTTCTTTCTCTACTTCATTGTTTGTTTATCTTTTAATGTCACACATTAAAATTGTGGTGTTCAATGATTTCATATCAAAAGCCTGCCAATTTTATTTAAATTTTTTCCTTTTTTATAACACCTGAGATAGACATTTACAAAGCTGTTCATGATTGGATTTCAGTCATACAATGCTGCAGCAGCCATCCATCCACTAGTGCACATTTCCCACCACCAGTGTCCCCAGATTCCCTTCCCTTTCCTCCAGCCAACCTCTATAGCAGGCATTTCTTCTTCTTCTTCTTCTTCTTCTTCTTCTTCTTCTTCTTCTTCTTCTTCTTCTTCTTCTTCTTCTTCTTCTTCTTCTTCTTCTTCTTCTTCTTCTTTTCTTCTTCTTCTTCTCTCTTCTTCTTCTTCTTCTTCTTCTTCTTCTTCTTCTTCTTCTTCTTCTTCTTCTTCTTCTTCTTCTTCTCCTTCTCCTTCTCCTTCTTCTTCTTCTTCTTCTTCTTCTTCTTCTTCTTCTTCTTCTTCTTCTTCTTCTTCTTCTTCTCCTTCGTCTTCTCCTTCTCCTTCTCCCTTCTCCTTCTTCCTTCTTCTTCTTCTTCTTCTTCTTCTTCTTCTTCTTCTTCTTCTTCTTCTTCTTCCTCTTCCTCTTCCTATTCTTCTTCTTCTCTTCCCTCTTCCTCTTCCTCCTCCTCCTCCTTCTTCTCCTCCTCCTTCTCCCTTCTTCTCCTCTCCTTCTCTCCTCCTCCTTCTCCTCTTCTTCTTCCTCCTCCTCCTTTTCCTCCTCCTTCTTCTTCTTCCCTTCCCTTTCCCTTTCTTTCTCCTTCCCCCTTATCCTGCTCTTCTTTGTTGCCATCATTATCATCTTCTCTCTCTATCTCCCGCTCTCTCTCTCTCCCATATCTTACACATTGTGGCTTATCATATCACTTTTACTATATATATTGTTTTTAGATATATAGAGTATTGAAGTGAGTATTGAAGGTATTCTAAGTATAATATGGAGTATTGAAGGTATTCTAAATAGGTGGAGTATTGAAGTAGGTAGGTATTCTAAGTAGGTGGAGTAGGTAGGCATTCTAAGTAGGTGGAGTATTCTAAGAAGGTGGAGTATTGAAGGTATTCTAAGTATAATATGTCATAAGAAAACTATCATAGTGATAGTTTGAATCTCTATAATATTCTACAATTTGTATCCCTATAATATTTCTTGTTTTGGTTAACTGTATGTCAAAGACTTCCAATACTATACTGA